>OZ037776.1:58956615-59176615 GCA_964035525.1 Porites cylindrica
TATTCAAACTTTACAAAGCGTATATTTTACCTCACTTTTATTATTGCTCCTCTGTCTGGCACTTTTGTGGAGCGCGCGATGCGGATAAGCTCGAAGCTTTAAATAAAAGAATACTTAGATTTATACTTGGAGATTACTCGTCTCCATACAACACTCTTCTCTCAAAAGTCAGCTCTACTTCTTTGTTTAACAAACGCATTCAAAATTTCCTCATTCTGTTATATAAGAGTTTGTTTTTCACTCATTTTCCTACTTATATGAAGAATATGTTTTCACTCCGGTCCTCTTCCTATGATCTTCGTGGCAACTACATTCTTTCACTAAGTAAACCTAAAACAACTACCTATGGTCTTAACTCCTTTTCTTACTTTTCAGCTAAGCAGTGGAATGCACTGCCGGACTTTTTTCGTACCAGTTTTTTTGCAGACTTTAAGACTAAAATACAGGATGTTACCTTCATGTAGATTCTTTTTGCCTGACATACTTAAACTTAAAATTGTGAATTGCAAATGATATTTTCTTTCCTTGCATTTAATGTATATATATATTTTCTATATAGTTTTTATGTAGTGTCAGCTCGAAGATATTAGCTTGTTAGCTACTCTGAAATTCGAGTTTAAATAAAGTTTTATGTTATGTATGTTAAATACGTTTAACAATGCTATGTTTAAGTGGTTTTGAACTATATTCTCGTTGGGTGCCCCTGATTCCATTTGCTTATATTGAAATGGATGGATGAAAATTGATCGCTCTTTTTAATATACAAACCATGTCCAGCGACATACAAATCATGTCAAAGAGGAAGCAAAATCAACTATTTCAGCTGATTCTTAAGTCGCGGCACAAGTCGATAAATAAAATGGATTTACAAAGAGATATACAAATTGCTGTTACTGAAAAGAAAACAACAACTTAATAACAGCCTGCAAACCACTAAACTGAAACTTATATCATGTTAGGCCCCTTTCAAACGGGGAATTTCTTATGAGTGCCGAACACCTAGTTAGTCCATGAAAGTACTTATTATAAATATGACGGCTGATTCAGAAGTCGGATATGATGGTGCGAATTTAACTCCGTTAGTTGTAAATATTCCCAGTCTCTTGAATATTTTTACAATATGGATAATGGTTTCTATAATTAATGCATTATATTCGCCACATGTGAAAAGCAATGCGACTTCGAAATCAAATGTTGAACCTAAGTGGAATTTTCGACTGTTTCAGTCGTAGATTCTACAAAGTCGAATTTAATTTGAAAGTGTGGAATTTAGTAGATTCAGATGTCCCATCTCAAAGCAGTTACCTCTCGAATTAAATTAGGCACATGTGAAAATCGACGATTGAGCTGGGTAATGATAACAGTTCCAGACTGTTCCAGTATTACTAAAAATACCGTTAGATACGCTATGATACATACGGCATTATTTTATATTCCTGTAAACTTTGCTTTCAATTTACCACATTATGTTACTACAATAGCTATATGCACCACACAGGCAAAAAAAAAGAGTAAAAAAGATATTCTAAAAATAGAAAAAAATAAAAATAAAAATAATGGTTACCAGGAGCCGAGCTCCTGTGGTTACAAAAAATTGGCTGCAAGGGGATTTGAAGCCTGAACCTCAGAATCAGTTAGAGCTAAAAGTTAACGCCTCCATCCAGTGGATCACCACGGTAAACGCTAGCATTGAGTTTAAAAGATATATATATATATATACTCCTTCTCTATGGTGATTGACAGTTTTCCCTTTTTCTGCTTTGAAAATGGAATAATAATTACTCAGAGACAAAACAGTGTGAAGAATCGTTGAGAAAAACAGCAAAAACTCGCCAATTTAGGGAAAAAGGTACTTTAAAAAACAAACTAACACATTCAAAACGCTTTGATCACGTCACTTATGACGTCATGTCCCTCTTTTGGTCATGAAATAAATTGTCAGGTAAAACATTACTTTACCGCAAATTTTCTTTGCCCAGTGATAAAAGGTTGACTCTCTACAGCCCTCGGCCTAGTCTCCCGACTTTCTCGCTCATGCTCATTACTCCTCCACACAACTAAAACCTTAAGTATACTATTTCACTCGTTAATGAAATCTTGTCGCAGCAACGAAAAACCTTATTCGAAAATAGTCACGTGACTGATGACGTCATTGCCTTAGATGAGACATGGGAAGATATTTTATGGCAAATGTTATCTTGTTGTGGTCTGACAGTCTTGTACGTATAAAATTGTCAAAGGTTTAAAACTTTTTAAAAAATTGCCTCAAAGGATTCTAGGAGATTTTTTATGATAATGATTATTTACTTTTATAATTATTATTATTACTATTATTAGTAATTATTATTATTATTAACACTAATTATTAAAGGAGCTGTGTCTCGAAATTCAGCCATATTGAGTAATTACAAAAGGCCTCTTAACTTAAGAGAAACATAAATATAATCACTTAAAACATTAAAGGAAGGTTTAAATACCACAACAGATACAACAGATTCTACGGATGGGCAAAACTGAAGAAGATTGAAACGGATTTAAATTATAGGGTTTTTGAAAACTGTTCAGCCTACTGAGTTTTTCAAAGCTGTTTGCAGTTTCAAAAATAATGCTCAGGAGACATATTTGTTTGTCTCGAATTTCTGATTTTGTCATTTACAGGACATTTCTTTGCTTACTTTAAGTTCCATAGCGATTGAGGGCGAGTAATTGGCAAAATTAAACAAAAAGAACTGGACTGCCGTGACACAGCCCCTTTAATTATTATGTTATTATTATTAGAAAGAACTCGAAGCACTATCTGAGATAGCAAGGAGCCATGCAGCCTACACTGTATTCACGAAGGGTTACAATCCAAGTTTACCTATTTCATACGCACAATAGAGTCGTTTGAAGATTACGTTGACCCCATCCAAGAGGCGATTGACGACTTACTTCTCCCAACACTATTCGGTGAAAGGGAGCCCTTCCCTAGTGATCTCCGTCAGCTCGTCACTCTGCGCTGCTCAAGGAGGGCTAGGCGTACCCGACTGACGGTTTGAAGCCCCACAGCAGTTTGCTGCTTCTACGTCAATAAGAGCACCGCACGTAGATTCTATTACCACATACAGCATGTTCATGGTGGCAGGCGAGAATTCCACGGAAGAGTTAAAAAGACAACATCAAGCCTTGAAAACTGCGTCGGTGAAATCGAGAATGGAAAGTATTGATTCCACTCTACCCTAGGATCTGCTGCGGTCAGTTAACCAATCGAGAGACAAGGGTGCGAGCTCATGGTTTACCGCAATGCCCCTTGTCGATCAAGGCTTGGTGTTGAATAAACAAGAATTCTCTGCGTTTAAGGTATAATATGGCCCTGTCCGACTTATCGAGCAAGTGTCTTTGTGGTGAGAAGTATACCGTCTGCCATGCCCTGTCATGCAAAAAGGAGGGTTCAGGGCGCAGAGACACGATGGTGTTCGCAACCTACTTACCTCACTTATTGGTAAGCGGTTTGCACCAACGTTGAAGTCAAACCACGACTACAACCTCTCGATAAAACCTCGTCCCCAAGGCTTTTCCCTTAAAAAATGGGTGGGGCGGGAAAAGGCCCTGTCATCGGCTGAGAAGCTAATTTATATGCAACCCGCTGGTTTTGCGTTGACAGAAGTCGAACGGAGCAACAATGGAAAATATCGCGAACTGTATGTCAATATTTTCGCGTCTGTGCGATTCAAAAGCTTAAGATCCATTTAATTGCGTATTATTCAAATGCTACAAGTTTATGAAAGGGCGTACCGGCTCTACGTTGTCACCTACAAAATATGTCAAATGCTTCAGAGTTGAGACAAGCTGTTATCGAGTGGCACTTCAGAAATTCATCGTGACTGTGGAATTACTGTACGATCATCAAGCGGAAAGTGATTTTGTCCAATGTCAAAGAAAAATGCGGGCCTTTGCCTCTAGGATCTGTAGTGAATTTAAACAAATTGAACTTAATTGAAATAGAATTGTTCATCAAAATGCTTTATGCAGTCTGGTCTTCTCTACAACCCGACCATGAAACAAACCAATCTCCGCGCCGGATGCAAGTCAGCCCTCCAGCCAGGAGCGATGACAGGTCGCCGATCTGAAACATTTGAAGATCTCTTATATCTTTTCTCTTCCGAGGATAAGTACAAAGGATTTTCCTTATATTAAATGGAAGATTGACCGATCGATTGGAATCAACTACAGCTATGTCAATTTTAAATAGACCCAAGTCTTTCTTTGTTACCAGTCGTTTGATACCCTGGGTGCCAGAGACTTTTCATGCGCGGTTTCCGGTTTCGGTCAAGTCTCGCAGAGGTCAATGAATTTTTTAAAAATACAGGTCATACAAGATAAGTCTAAACCAACGAGTATCCCTATGATGATATGGCCGAGAGTTAAGGTAAATGGAACTAGGTTGTGTACGGCGGTCCACTTCGCAAGAAATAAAATAAAACTAATCAAAAGAGTCGCGAAAACGAACTTTTCCGGTACAAACTTTATGCATGTACGATAGCCTGTTTGTCATTCATATCGCTCTATAAAGGAAGTTTTACAAATGTTACCGCTCGCTGTCCCCTTCATAGAAATCGGAGGAAAGCAAAAAATTACCATAGCCAGTATCTGTGACAAAAAGAAAACCTTGTAAAACTTTTCGTTAATTGGTTAATCGTCAAGAGATATAAAAGGCCGCCCAAGATCGCGCGCTGTGAGGTTACGCATAATTTTAGCTTTTCACATAGCGCTAATTTATTACACCCAGGATGTTAGGGTGTACGAGGGGACACGTGACCAGCCGATGCCAGGGCCTTTTCCCGCCAGACCCATTTTTTAAGGGAAAAGCCCTGGGGACGATGCTGCTCTCGATAATGAGGGATTCAACCTCAGAAGCGCGGGAACAAGCCCGGAGGCAAGACTGGACTTCAAGGCAGGAGGCTTTTAGTCTCGTGGAGTTACAGCATTTTTTGATGTCAGAGAAACGCATGTTAACTCTAAGTGCAACCACGAAGAAACAACATCCACAATCTTTAAGGAGCAGGAAGAGGAGAAAAAGCGGAAGTACCAACAGAAGGTACTGGGATCTTTCGGTGGGATGGGAGGCGACTGCAAGTGCTTTCTCAAACGCCTATCTAGCCGAAAAGCTCTCAGAAAAGAATGAGGAACCTTATCACATTACAGTCACTTGGAATAGAACATTGCTTTCTTTTGAGACTTTAAGGTCGGTGCACACATGTGTAAGTAGCCTTTTCACAGACCCACGATTGAAAGCCCCGCCGACTTGGGAACTTGGGATGGAGTCATACTGCAAGCTTGTGTTGACCCATGTTGACCATAATTATCTTTTGTATCGGAGTGTAGCTAGACTATGGAAACCGTGCTTGTTGACTGTTTGGCACAATTTCAAGCAAATAAAAGCGTGCTCAAAGAAGAGCAGCACCAGGCTGTTTTGGGTTTACTAGCAAAAGGATGTCGTGGCGGTTCTTCTTACGGGTTTTGGAATAGTGAAACTCGAACGAAGAGAAAAGAACGTGGAATTGTAGTTGCATCACCATTACAAAGTACTATCAATGATCAAGTTGAAGCAATGAGAGAAGCTGGCATTTCAGCCATTGCATTACCTTGGCGCGGAACCATGAGGTGATGCGGACATTCTGTTTTTTAATAACGGATAGCTATCATCGTCGTGCTCGCTTTCTTGAACTGGCTTTAGTAAAAGAAAATCCAGTTCGGGTGCTTCTAACCTGATTACTTCAAGGCGAACAATCCCTATTTCACTGATCATCTGTTTGCGAAACGATAGTAGTATACAGGGCTACTTTGGGGTGTAACCAATCAGAGCGCAGCAGAATTTGTCTCGACCAATCAGAATCGCGCATTTGGCCCATGTGACTTATTGACGTCACAAATGCCCATATTTGGGCATGATTTGACACGTGACCCATAGGAATAAAGAACACACGCACACAAGAGTTGAATCCGCATTCTTGGCATAGTTTTATTGAACCGCGTAGAGCCCTGGTGACAAGCGGGACGTGTGTGACGCCCTAATGACGTCACGCCCATTACAAATCTAATAGCAGGTCGAGTTCGTTTCCAATCCTCTCGTAGCCATAGGGATAACTGGATCGGGTGGCGACCTCAATAACGCGCTTGTCAAACACCAATCCATACTGCTTCACGCGCGGAACCACTTGAATTTGTTTCTGCTCCAAATCTCGTTTGAAATAATAAGGGTTGGTGATATTCAAATTGCGGCGAGAATCCTGGGGCGAATCTAATTCGGAGAGAATATTCTCTTTCATGGTGTGAAAATTGAGAATGGCCGACCCACGGACGTTCAGGGTGAAACCGCGTACCTTGCATACCACTTTGCCTCCACGGGTCTGGTACCCATAATTCTTGGCGCCCCCCGAAACAAACTCGGTGATGATGTCGCCATCTAATTCATCGGTCATATCCCCGAGAAAATCTCCGGTGGCAATGCTGGGTTGACCGGGACGCCAGTTGTACACCACACTATCAGTGTCGTAATAAAGGACTTGCTGTTGAAGGGTGTCCAGGGACTCGTAGAGCTTCAATCGAGCATGACAGGTGGTGAAAGCGGCTATGAAAATGTTGGTCTTGGTCCCTTTGACGGCATTATCGTGGACACTAGTGTAAACGGCTTCCAAGATATCATCGGTACAGAGGCGGAGGGTGCTGAGATCGAGGGAAGCATCAGAGACGAGTCTGAACAAATCGGCGGGGTGTTGGACAGTGACGGTAGTGGGTTTGTTGACTCGCTCCCCGAATTTGCCCCAGAAACTGTTCAGCATGAGTTTGGCCGTGGCTTTGCGACCGGGATTTTTGGCAATGCTGGCAATGTCCAGTCGGATGCCTTCCCGTTCCTGATAGCGAAGAATGTAGTTGCGTTTCTGCTCGAGGGTCTGACACCAACTGGGCCATCCCGCGGATTCTTGTTTCAACTTGAGCCACGTGTTGACGTAATCGGCAAAAAGACCCGTTTGGCGTTGCTCGGGGGGAAAATGCCAGACTTCGTGAATCTTGATCAGCGTGTACCCCTTTTCGACGGCTTTGACCAATTCGGGTGTGCACCAGGTGCCGCGTAGCGTGCGATCCGCATCGGAATGAGGGCAATAATGGGTTCGGGTCAACATGGGTTGGGCCTGTTCGGACTGAACGCAGGCACGGCAGAGAGGAAACGTGAGCTTGTTGCCGCTACGCACGGGTAAAACAGGATGAAACAAACCAGTGGGAGGAAGAATATCCACAGTAGCGACACCAAAATAAGACTCCAGGGACTGGTCGGCGGGTTGCGTGATGATCCGCGGATGCCCGATGGGATAGGGACAGTTCTTATTCACCCACGGGTACAGGGAGGTTACATCCACATAACGTATTTCCTCGCCTTCTCCAGCCACAGCATGCAGAGCCACTGCACCGGTTCGACCCCCAAAGAAGGCTTCACGGGGTTCTAGGGGTGCCACCAGATCAAAGGACGTCAGAAAACGTTGGACGGCTTCATCCGTGTCCACCCGTTGGTCCCATTCACATTCCCACATTTCAATGACCGTATAACCCGCTCGGAGCAGTGCCATGCGTTTGGAGAGCGTGGCTTGATAGAGTTCCTCCACGGTTCGATCCGGTGTGGCATAATGTTTGGCTTGCCTGTCTGGATAACATCGGGGACAGCCATGGTAGAGGCATCCATGAAACTCGTAGACGGTGCGAGTTAGGGGATCGTAGCCATCGACAAAATGACGGTGGGCGCTGGTTCGGATAGACTGCTCGCCCCCATTGCGAACGTGACGAATACGGTCAGCACAGGCCCCCTCTTTGGGAATGAGGTGTTCTTGGTAGTAGAGGCATTGTAGGGCCTTGAGGGATTGGCTGACGTGGGCTCCTCGCCAACCCCCCAATGGTTCCACAGCAATGGTGTCGGGGGTCAAATGATGCTTGCGCCAATACAGGTTGCAGGCACTGGCAATGGTAATGCACTTGGCCATAGGATTGAAGCCAGCCTGCTGTTCAAATTCTTGCTGAAAGGCTTCACACCCCGCTTTCAATAGAGCCACATCGGATTTGCAATAATCAATCATTTCTTGCTGGAAATGGAAGGGCACGTTCCGACGGACTTGATCGGCGTGCCAACGAGTCAGTTCCTCTTTCTTTTTGGCCATCATGCCGTCGGGATCGTAAAATTCCAGATCAGGGATGCGACCCACATATTGTTGGTGATCGGGGGTATTGAATAAGTGAGGAAAGAAGCCCTTCTTTAATTCGGTTAAATTGAAGGTGCTGGAAAAAGAGGCCAGCGGCATAGGCAAGAAACACAACGAGTCGATGAATTTGAGGGGTCCACTCTTGAACGATAACACTTTGGCCCCCACAGTCAATTGATCCGCGACCTCGCGTTGTTGCTGGTACAATTCGTGCAGAATAAACATGCCATCAAACCCTTTCAAATTATGAAACATCACGAGAATCTCTCGCTCGCCCTCACAGTCTGGAACGTCCGTGAGATCATCCAAATCACGCAAAAATTGTAGAGCACAGTCCTCCCCGTCCAATACATGGATGGTGGTTTCGGCACTGGACGAATAACATAACAAATTGGCCACAAACACGCCTTCTGCATTTTGCATGGCTTCAAAATCCGCGTAAACAAACAGGGGAGGGGGTGGCGCCACCATGCTACCTCCCCCCTCCTCTGTGGGTTCAGTCTCCTCATGCTCTACCACGGGCTGAATGTAACACTTATGATCTTGGATAGGTACCCATTCCTGACACACGGAACATTTGGTGTACCCACACTGATGACGTTGGTTGGAGACGACCATGTATTGGGCTTGACACTTGCGACAGCATTTGATAGATTGACATTGTCGGTTGACCACGTGATATTGCATACAATAGATACCATAAAACTTGCGGTGACACGAACTGCAATACTCGGTGGGACGGGTGCCACGCACATAATCAGGACAATCAAAGCGCCCACACGCAGAGCAGCGTCTCCCTTGACAAGCATGATTGGTTCGATCGTTGGTGTTGAACCCTCGTTCACAGTCCAAGCAATAATAGGAGCGGTTGACAAACGCGGGAAAAGACGTGCAGCCATCAAAATGATCATTGGACTTGAGTAAACGAATCTGATGAGGGGCGGTGGGGCCCTTGAAGATTAAAAAGAACGGTTTCATCCGGGTCATCACCAAGAGTTGATATTGAGACCCCAACGCTTGTTGAAATTGGCGAAGCTCAGGTATACCACAGGGACCCTCAGCGACTCCCGCTTGCTGATGGAGGGCCCGGGCTTGACGTTGCTGCACAGGATAACCACGTTTGAGATTGTCCCAGTCGCGAAGCCCGTCCACGCCTTGATCTTTATGGCAATAGGCACGCATGGTGACAATGGCACGGGCACAGCATAGGGTATCTCTGTTTCGGATGGTGACAATACATCGCTTTTTCTTATTGACTCGATCTAAACATAAACGTCCCACATTGCGTTGTTTATGTCGACCAGACCATGGGCCTGGCATAGACACAAACACTACATCTACTTGGAACCCGCGATCAGGATTGAAGGCTTCATTGCTATTCAACTTGCCAGCTAGGGTAGCTAACATCTCATCCAAACGAGCCGTACGTTGTAAAAATTCCCCCACAGTAAAATTGGCGGTTTGATACGCGTGGGTGAACCCGTGCGCTGTAATGGCAAAATTGACAAAATGATGGGCGGGTCGCTGTTCTCGGCCGAGTTCCGTTTCAATGGCTTGGTGTAATGCTTCCGTGAGCGCCATGCCAATACTATCCCCAGGACCAGGATCCCTCAATTGACGCAATTGCGCGTTGAATTGCGCCCGCTCCACCACATTGCGCCAGCGGCGTCGTCGACCAATGGGTTGCATGGTAAACTGAAAGAGAGGGCCTCGGGCGGGAGCAGCTCCTCCCAACTGTTCCCACCGGTCATAGGCGCGGTTCAACAGAGCATCCTCCTCATCACTGTCAGGATACCAGGGGTCCTCCGCCATGACGGAGGAGACAATTTGAATGTTCCCGCGCCAGAAGCTGGCTTTTATAGACCTAAAAACACGTGATCACACGAATAGGGATTGGTGGATAGGACTCAGGTGAGAGTCAGGTGAGGGTCAAATGAGAGGTTGATTAGACAGGAGGAAGATTGAGGGGGGTGCCCCCCATGGGTACAGATTTCTCCAGTCTCCGCTGAGCCTGGAGCGAGATCGGTGATTGGTGGAGAGATTCTTAGATATAGGTCAGCGTTCAGACCAGACGTCAGTTGTGTTCGAGAATGCCCAATCGAGATCCTGAGAAGGTGAAAGAAGCTAAACACCGGTGGTACCTGAAACACAGGGAGAGGATTGCGACCCAGAAACGGGAGAAGCGGGCAGCTCAGAAAAAGCTCAAACCGCCCAAACCGCCCAAACCACCTCCGACCCCGGAACAGATTGCCAGAGCCCGAGAATTGAACCGGTTGGCCTGCAACCGGTACCGAGCCACGCACGGAGACCAAGTGCGGGCGCTGAACCGCAAGTACTACCATCGGCACCGCGATAAGATTGTGCAGCAACAACGGGACCGTCGTGCTCGAGTTAAGGAGACACCCAATCCCTTCCGAAAATTACAAGCCTTGGCAGACGTGTGTGCCGCCAAAGTGTTGGAATTGGAGCATGGATACGCTAGGATCGCGCCAGCCCCCCAGGAGAAAAAAGCGGGACCCTGAAAAAAACAAAAAACAACAAAAAGCCTATCGTGAACGTCTGTATGCCAAAGTAAATGGGATCGAGGACGTGAAGGCCCTTCACCGTCGGCGTTATCACGAACGGATGGCTCGTATGAAAGCGAATGGCGAATACGAGGCGTTCAAAGCCAAAAAGACCCAAGAGGGCATGCGACGGTACTATGGCATGACGGAGGAACAGCGGGCTGAAGTGAAACGCAAAAACAACCAATGTCAAAAAAACTGGAGGCAGAAAATGAAGGACGAGGGGACCTACAAGGCCTACCTACAGCGAATCAATGCCAAGCGGCGAGAGCAAGCAGCCGAGAAAAGAAAAGCGGTGGGTGAGGAGGGGTGGAAAGCGCTACAGAGACAGCGCTACGAAAAGCGGGTGGAATCCATTCGACGTCGAGAATGGTCTTGGTTGGATGAAGCCTTGGAGCGTCCCTTTCCCCTCCCGTGGCTGCCGCTGGACTGGGCCGACTCCGAGCCTGAAGAGGACAAGGTACAAACCCTTCGCGCTGAGGCCTTGCAACAAATGAACAACTATTTGTAAGAACGAAAATGAAGTTTAATTAAAACATGTGTATTGTGCAATTGAACATGTTGTCTTTTTTTATGACTAAGGGGGGTTTACATGCCCAATCGGAGTTTAGCTTTCATAATGCGTCTAACAATACGCTCTGTCAAGTTTTTACTGCCAGGGAGTTGATCAATCTTGGCAATCATCTTGCGATCCGCCGCCCATTTGTCTTTCAAAGTCTTGGCTTTATCATAATCGATGTCATGGGCTTTGGCAATCCTGTCCAACCGGTTGATGCCGGGATCCCCACGGGCCAATCGTTTCTTTAAATGGGTGCCAGGGCCCATGTACTGATAACCGGGCCAATGAAATTCAATGCCGGTCTTGTTAAGGAGGTTTTGTACATCAAATAACTTGCCGCCCCGTTGCGAGCGTCGTCGTCGTCTCGCTCGGGAACGAGTCGCTGCACGGCGTTTCCGTCCCATGTTAGGGGGTTTTCCACGATTTCCAATCCAAGGCTTTCTTGGCCCAACCAGCGGCTTTCTTTTTGGCGACACCAGCGGCTTTTTTGCGAATCCCGCGCTTGACCGCTTTCTTGATGGAGTCCACACGTTCACTGGGGGTATCCCAAGGCTCTGTTCCAGGCTCCTCTGAAAAAGGCAACTCGTGCGCCAACTCGGCGCTGCTTGCCTGGGGCGTAAACTTGAGTTTCTTTTTGGCACTGGGGGTGAACCTTGGTTTAGGCGGGACAGGGGGTTTTCTGGGTCCACCAGTCGGGGTGCCTTGTTTTATACCCTGGGTGGCCTTGACCAATTGCGTGAACCAGGCTTGCATAGGGCCTGCCTCGAAATCATCGTCGCCCGGGGTCGTGGCCCCTGCGGCACTCACACCTCCAGCGGCGGCTCCAAACGGTTGGCGCACTTTTTTGGTCCAATGGCGTAATTGACGGCTGACGGCTTTGAGTTGAGGCCGTTTCCAAGCATCGGGGGCCTCACTGGTCAAGAGGACATGTTGTTTGGCGGCCAAATCCGCGGCTTTGGTCAAGCGAGTGTCTTCCACCAATTCTTGTTTGTACTGGTCTCGTAATTGTAAAAAAGCCGGGGCGTTGTCCACCGTGGTGCTCACCATCTCGGGTTCCATGGTGCAACTGAGGGAGTTTGTCTAGCGCATGCAACGTTTATAACATCGGTAGAGTTCCGGCCAGAGGGCACCCCCTTTTTGAGCCATCATGATGGCGCGTCGTCGTTTGACAGAATGGGCGGGTTTGGCCATGGCGCGTAAACTCTGAGCGTGAGGTTTAAGCAACGTAATGGTCTGTCGAGAACGGGGGACCGTGCCACGGAGGGTGTTCATCACCAATTCACTGACCGCATTGATCTGATCTGCATTGGCCATCCGCAACAATTCCTGTCGTTTGTGTTGATTGGCTTCTTGTAAGACACTTTTTAAGAACGGGGCTTGACGTTCCATGCGCCACCCCATGATGAATCTTCAGTTCAGGCAAGGACCAAGGTCTATTTATGGTAAAAATGGCGCCACACTGGCCACACAATTCACCATGATAATGCCGTTGCATGTGATCTCGACACCGTGCACACAAGGCGGCTTCATACTGGTCGTCCCAATCCAACGCAAACGTGACGGCTTTTCGTTTTTTAGTCACTTTAGCGTCGGCGCGCCCGCCGTTTCTTCTTGAACGCCCCAGGCGAGAGAGCCAATGCCAACATGGGGAGCACGCCTCCGCGTTGCAATCCACGTCGTCGGCGTCGTATTCGAGGGACATAACGATGTCGGCGACCGTTGGGTCCACGGACCATCCTCAATGGGTGTCTTGTGCCCCACCAGGCGTTTCTTTTATAGTCTTTTCAGCGTTTCAAACCCACCCCAACCCGGCATTCGATTGAACATCCGCTGGACCCGTCGTTGATTGGCGGCCATTTGCGCTGCACTGATCTTGCCCACTTTTTTTTTCTTCTTCTTCTTCATGAGGACGGCTGCAGCAACAGCCGCGGGGATGAGAAGTGGGAGAATGCCCCCTCGTTGCTTTCGGCGTCGTTTTCGTCGTCGTGGACCACAGTGCATGATGATGATCTGTCCGACGGAGGACACGCCTCTTGCTTTTTATACGTTTTTTTTTTTCACATGAGGGAACAATTAAAGGATTCCCCTCCATAGGATTTCCGTTTGCCTGACAGATAATCACGCCAACGTTTATCGGATATTTTCTTGGCTTGCTTTTGTTGATGCTCTCCTAGGGCTTTGGTGATCCCATAGCCGGCTTTGCCAATCCCCACAAGGAGTGCTGGTGAGACACCTCCCACTTGACCCACACGCCGTCGTCGTTTGGCGGGTCGTCCAGTCGTGGTGCGTTTGCGTTTGCGTCTGGGGGCCATCGTATGTCCACAACGGCCGCACATTTTGGGACGGTAGAAGGGAGACCCCTGTTTTTATACCTTTTTTTTCTGTTCACGAAGAACTGCCTCCTCGTCCACGGGCTCGGCCCCGGCCACGGGCTCGTCCACGGCCACGGCCCCGTCCTCGGCGTGGTGGTCTGGGTGGACTTGGGCTGGAGGTTCGAGTGGACGTGCGGCGTACCGAGGGACGACCCCCCTCTTCATACACGGTAGTCACAGTATTGGTGTGCGTGATGTTGCGAATCCGTCGACCTCGAGCCCGTTCTTGAGCATCTTCATTGAGCAAATCCAACCGTCGCCTTAATCCCCGCCGTCGATCGTCATCATCATCGCCATCCTCGTCATCGGACGGAGGGGACGAATCGGGGGATGGTGGGGACGGCACCCTGGGGCGTCGTCGCGGTTGTTTGGCAGCCACGGTAGGACGTCCAGTGGGAGTGGTCACCGTGGAGGTGGTAGTCCTGGTTCCTGCCCCGGCACTGCGGCGGCTGGTGGAGGGGCGGGAAGGCGCGGTGGTGGTCGTGGCGGTAGTGGCGGGGCGTGTTCGAGTGGACGTGACGGGTCGTGGTCGACTGGTGGTGGTGGTAGTCGTGGTGGGGCGTGTTCGGGTGGAGGTGGTGGGACGGGTTGGGGCAGCCGTGGTGGTAGCGGGGGCAGTGCCAGTGCCTGCCACGGGCGGGAGCGTGAACGCATTCACGGCATCGTCTACATTGACCGGGTAGGTCAAATTGAAATCGTCAATCTCTTGATCCAATTGGGCACGATCCACGGGTCGAGACAATTCGGCCACCATGTCCGTCATGCTGCTGAGATCCCGGAGAACCGAGGGGGAACCCACCCCCGCGGGCGAGAGTCTGTCCATGCGAGCGGCTAACTCAGTATGTTGTCCGCCTTCTCTTTGCCGACGAACCCTGGCGAGTTCTCGTTGCAGTTCGTTTTCGAACGGCAGGGACATCCGCACGCAAGGTGTGGACTTGCGCTTTGCCTTCTCGAGGCGTTAAATGACTCCACAGACGGTAACGATCATCCGACGCCGGATGTACATCCAACATCAAATAGCCAAAGGGGCGGGCCGTGATGCGTTTAAATAGGCGCAAGACTTGACGCCACCGATCCGGAAAGGCTTGCAATAAAATTGTTCGTATCCCTGTTTGATCCCGGGGGTTTTTGAAGGCCACAATGTAATGCGCGTTGCGATTGATGGTCTTGGAAAATTTGCCAGGCGGGAATAAATCTTGCGTCAAATACAGCACCGTGATATTGCGATGATGCGAATCTTTAGTGAACAAATCCAACACGCGCTTGTCTTGCCCCCCTTCTTCCATCAGGTCGTCCAAGACCAGCACTCCGCCGCGCGTCCGACCAAACCATTGCGTCAAATGACGAGGGTCTGGTAATCCGCGATGAAACTGAATCCCATCCTTTTTTTGCATACGCTCGAACCGGGGTTGCCATCGATCATAAGCATAGACAATCTTGCGGGGTTTGACTTGAAAGACGTTCAGGTACCGTAACCATTGTTCCACCAATTCGCTTTTGCCACTGCCCGACGGGCCCGCGATGATCACACTACTGGGTTGTCGGATCATGATTCCCACGGTCGAGGGTGACGTCTATAATGACCGGTGGCCCCTTTGGCGCCCATCCGTTTATACCGTTTGTCCCGTCCCAATTGGTCGCCGATTTTATAGGCTTTGGCCAACACGCTCATGATCCCTCGCCCGTTTTGGCGAAAGCGGGGTCGTCGGGTGGAGGCGCGCTGTCGTCGTTGTCGTCTGGGCATGCCGTCCAATAGTCGCGGTATAAGCGGGGGGACTCGGACTGGATTAGTCCTTCCATGGTCTCTCTTAAATACGTTTCGCTCATGCTGTCCATATACTGCTTGAGGGAGACCCAATCTTGGTCTTGCGCCAATTGTCGGGCCATTAACCAATGATACCCATCCCAGGCATCGATGCCTCGCACCGTATTGACCCGTTCGATGGGGTGTTCCCACCAATACAAGGTTTCTTCCAGAATGAACGCATCTACCACACGCTGGACATCGGCTCGCGTAATCATGATGAAACACAATGACCACTCGTGGACCACACAGCTCGTTTTTATGGGTTTTTATTTTCAACATTCACAATGATGACAAGTGATAAAGGCCTGGCGGCTCACATTCTTTTGCCCCCCTTCAGGTCGGCGGGCATCCACTTCATCTTGTAATTCCTGTTTAATCACCCGTTTCAACTGCTCGGCCACTTTCTGATCATTCAACACTAAATTGTCGCAACTCCATTGACTTAAAAATTCTTGATACGACCGTCCTTGCGCGCGGGCTTTCAAGAAAAATAACGCATAATGGCCACAGGTTTGACTATCCAGGGCTTGCAGGGTCTGGTCACTGCGCGTCAGGTACTTCCATTGACCCCACCATTGGTGCAACTCTGGGTTGGTGTACACGTGCAGGGGTAGACCATAACTGTCAAAGATCTCGCACTGGTTCTTTTCTGTCCATAGACCCAACCAATGCTGTCCCGGTTCTCCCGCTGGATCGGTGTTGACAATGTAGGCTTGACGGACACTCCTGGCGGGGGATCGGGGGAGTTGGTCGGCTGGGTACACCCCATGAAACACGCGCCGTAATTCGGGATCCTCCAGGGCCAGGGTCCGCAACACAGTGTCACTGAGCGCCACAAACTCCATGATCGGTGTCTTCTGACTTCTGAGGTGACATCAACCGTTGATGTTGTACTTTATACCTCCCAGATGATTGATCTCGTACATGTTTTCATACTCGCTCCATACCAATATAGTGACGTTATGACCCACAGCGGCAGAAAAATCAATCACCAGTCGCGTATTACCCGATTGACGGGGGTTGCGATACTGGGGGTCATCTGCTTTTCCACTGGGCACATTGTTGAACATGAACAACGTGCAGTTCTTGCCTTGTCCCCAATCACTAGGTAGCAGCATAGGGATCTTGTCTTCATTGTAGGCACCCATGGCTTGTAAAAATCGATCGTAGCCCAGCAGATCTTCATAGGCTTGGTCTCCAGTCAATTGCAGGGTTCTGTAAGGGTATTCTTCTCCATTCAAGGTCTGTCGTACTTGGGTGACACCAAACTTTTCAAAGGCAAAGGGGTATCTGGTGAGGTCTCCATTGAAGGTGTTGGAATGCAATAACCCGACAATCACTCGATCAGGAAATCTTCCCACAAACACATTGTCTTGTTCCCACTGGGTGGTACGCCCATCGAAGGAAAACGTACGAATTTCGCTTCGCACGACAGGGTAGCGGGCAATTTGTTTGCCCAGCTGTCTTTCTTTCTGCAGTCTGACATACACGCTGGCATTCAGGGTCACTTTTCTCATCAGCAAGGTGACTTTGATGTCATCATTGTTTATGGCTGGAAATTTCTTAGCTACCAAGGTGCCTTTGTTAGGGGAACCCATCAGGTAGACAGTGTTGGGGTTGAGGAAGAGTTCAAAGTCCATCTGGACATTGGGGACCAACAATTTGCCTGTCTTGAGGGGTGGCAAATGGGGACGAATGATGAAGGTGTGCCAATGTTCTTCTAGCAATCGGCTAGTCAGGGCTCGCAATTCTGTATTCCCACTCCAATTGGCATTGGTGGGGACATCTGAATTAGCGGCTGTGGCTCCCATGACTGGAATCACATTGAGCTGATTGACCCATCCTTGGGGGGCTAACTTGGTGGCTCCTTCGTCTCGGTTGTAATTCAGCAGGGTTTCTACGTAGGCTCTGTAATGGTAGGTGTTGCTCTGTTCTGTCATGAGGACGCCATTCATGCTCATGGTAATGTCTCGAAAGATGGTGTGACCGAAATTGTTGACGCAGTAGACGTGTCTGCTTTCGTTGGCATCGGAAATGAGCAGACCAGCATCCAGTCCTGTATACCCAGCGGCTGGATTGGTCAGACGCACTTTGACTTTGAAGCGGAGAGAATTGGTGTCGTAATAATCGTCGGAGCCTGGAATGGAGAAGGTGATGGGTTGGATGCCCGTCAAGGCGGGTTGAAACTCCACCTCCCGCGAGGCTTCGTACCGATAATCCACATCGGGCACGTCAAACAGACTGAGCGACATGATGCGATCTGTCCACGAGGTTCAATGGCGTCCTCTTTTTATACCCTTTCGCCTACGTTGCTTCCTGGCTTTGGCTTGGTTGGCCCACAACACTTTTCGGAGATCCCCCGGGCCGAAGATCGTGCCCCCTTTCATACGTTGCTTCAGCCAGCGTGTCCTTCTGGCTTTTTCTTGGTCGGCTGCGAGGACCTTCATAGGATCATGACTCATGCGCATGCGAGTGGACGTGCCAAAAATCGTGCCCCCTTTCATGCGGCGCAGGGCCTGCTTCACTCTCCAGGGTTCGGGGTTGATCCGATGCGTCGTATACATCAGGGGATAGCGCGCCATCGTCGACTTGCCAAAAATCGTGCCCCCCACTTGATACGGTGAAATGAACCGTCCACGGGCCCGTTGCCGTCGAATGCGATTTTGCGATTTGAGAAAGCCTCCTACACGTACCATTTTTCACAGTCCAAAGATGTCCCGTACGCGTTGTGTGGCTCTTTTATAGGTATTTTGGGCCGTCCGTTTGACCTTGTGTTTGCCAGCCGTCCAAGCCATGGCAGGGGCTTTGCGTTTCAAGCCGCGGCTGAGTTGCGCACTTCGATCGGCCCACGTGTCTGCGGCACTCTTGCCTCGTTGAATATCTTGCAATCCCGCTTGAGCTTGCTGCACGATCAGGGGTCCTGCCAGTTTGATCAAGTCTTCGGCCAAACCTTTGCCCTTTTGCTGGGTGAGCACGGGCGTATGGTACCGCGTTAAACTGCCTCCGCGCATCTTGAGTCCAGTGTTTTTTGGGTCCTTGAAAGGGTGTGGTTGGCTTTTTATAGTTGTTTGAGACCAATGGTCACCAGGGTTTTGCCCGGGGGTAAAGGGGCCAGGGGTCCACTCGTACTGGCAATCTCCACTTCCAAAATATCCAATTGATTTCCTCGTAGCTTGATCCATTGGTGGTGCAAGGGTTCGGCCGTGCTTTCTCCATCGCCGGTTCTCAACAATTGCACTTCCCGTAACAGGGGATACTTGCCACTGCCCACTACGGTGGATTCGACCAGATCCGAATACACCATGACCGTCCGTCTGCGAGTCCCCACGATCTTTTCAAACGAGGCATCCAGGTTGTTCAACCGCCATTCAAACGCCTGGTGCAATCTCACCCACTTTACATTGTCCTCTGTCACGATGAAAAAGGCTTTGCTGGTGAAGTTGACGCATTCGTACACCTCTCCTTCCCAATTGTAATAGTTACGATATCGACTACCGGTGGGCCCGGTGGTCTCATCATAGGTCTTGACGGGGAGAGAATATTGCATATTCGGCCCTAACACAAAATCGGACGTGTTATATCCCGTCTTGCCCGTCTTTCTGCGCAGAAATCCAAACTTGAGTGCAATGTCCAAGTTGATGTAAAACTCCACCATGTTGACTTGTCGGTTGTTCAACAATTCTTCTTTGGCAATCGCTTCAATCACCAGACTCTCTCCTTTCCAACTCAGTTGGGGCATGCCGCGTTTTTTGACAAACACAATCGGTTTTCGGTCGGCTTCTTTGACCAGGGCACTCCATTGATCTTTCATTGCCGTGTACATGATGTAGTTATGCATGGTTTGCATCACGCGTTTCCAAAACTGACTCCCGGTCGACACGATTTGAGTGGGATTCATGACATCTTCCAATTCGATCACACCGGTCACCTTGGGGACATCTACACTCAAATACCCTGACGTCGAGGGGTCGCCCGCGTCGGTCCATTTGCGGGTCATTTGCGGGTAGGTGTATCGGACCACTTTGGTATGCGGATCCCCCGCAATGATGGCATTGCTCTGGCCTTGATCTGGCACGGTCAGGGACAATAGGGAGGCGTGCCAGCCTTCGCCCGGTAAGCTCAGGCGTTCGGGCAGACGGACCTTGAAACTGTTGTTGGCATTGTTGGGAAACTCGTCGGTCGGATCGCTGATGAGCGTCAGGCGTTTAATCTCACTCATGCTGATGATGAAGAAGAGGCACGTCCCCCAGGGTGCAGGGTCCTTTTATAGCCACTGGTCTACTTTCTGTTTACTGCGAGGGACGCGTCCCACTAACGAATTGAAGGTCGATTGTTTGGGATGAAAACACACTTGCTGGGCAATGTTGGGAAAAGCCCGGGCCAGTTCCATCAGGGTCATGCAGGTCTTGGGTTTAGGGGGTTTCTTCTTGCGCATGGGTGGATGACGACCAGCGCGTCGACGTTGTTGTTGTTGTTTTTTCTTGGGTGGGGACCGTAGAGCCCCTCGTTGCTTGGCATACTCCTCCGCTCGATGGTAGGCATTGGCGTAGGCCCATTGCTGCTTGGTGGGACTGGCCAACTTTTCCCACCACGGTTGGGTTTGCCGTTGTTCCGCGGCTTTTTTCTGGATGAATTTCATAATGTCCGCGTCGGTGGTAGGGGGTGGCGTGTAACTGGCCCTCGGTCGGCTGGAATCTGCCAGGACTTCATCGAGAAACCGGACCCGCTTTTTTCTTTTTCGAGGCGTTATTTTGACGCGGACCATGTTGTGCGGGAATCCAACTATCGTACTTGGCCGGCCACCCTTTCCACCGGACCAAGATCTGACGTCCTTTGCGTTTCAAGACTTTTTCGATTCGAAACAACGAGTCGTCCGACACTTGGACTTTTTGCACATCGGGTTCGTAAAACGTGCCTTTTATAGGGGTGCCGTCCCATTCACTGAGCTGATAGGTGACCACGGGATGACGACGTACATGCGTGACCACAAACACTTCTTCCGTCCAGCCCGGCAAATACCCTTTTTTGAAAGGACGATGTTTCTTGTTGAGACGTACCCGATCCCCCACGCGACATTTGGGTGGGGGAATCTTGGACTTCAACCGTGATCCATAGAGTCGATCCCATACCTCGGACTCGTTTCTAAAGGTGACTTGATGCGGCGCCATCCCAATACTGCGATGATACGCGTGATTGTACGTATGGATCAAGGGTTGTAACACATCCACGTACCGTAACGTATTGTGCGCGGTAAAATACCGGTACATGCGTTGTTTCAAAGTGCGATGCCATCGTTCCACCACCGAGACTTTGCTATCCCCATACGTGTAAAAATGATGCCAACCGTGTTTCTTGAACCAGGCTTGGACCTTTCGATTCAAAAATTCTTGGCCTTGATCCGTTTGTACACGGAGCGGTCGTCGCGGTGAGGCTCGTCGGCGTATCGCGTCCAACCCTCGGATCATGTTGGTGGCACTCTTGGATTGGATGGGGACGGCCCAGGCATACTTGGACAAGACGTCGATCACGGTTAACAAATATTTGTGGCCTTTGTTCCATCGACTGAGTTTTTGCATGTCCACTAAATCCATCTGCCATTGTTCGTCTCGGCCAAAGACCAAGGTGGGCGTAGTGGGAAATCGGGTCCGTCGGGGTTTGTGGAGCGTATAGCTCAACACGGATTGAAGAATCTGTTGCGCTTGCGGGGTTTTCAATTTATGAGCTCGGGCAAAGGGTTGGACCCCACCCAAGGCCCCAGGTTCTTGGGGATCTTCGTAAGCGCGTGGCAACGACATCAAGACACTGACACAGGATCATGGCCAATTTCTGTCTTTAATAGTTTTTTTTCACAAACACCTACATTTTCAAAACAAACACGAGCTCCCAAAGTTCTTATGCAAATGGCGCCTTCTCTCAAAGTCTCGCTCCTGGGCTTGGACGGACTCGCCAAACTGTTTCATCCATGGATCATGCTTCAACTTTTCTATGGCTGGGTCTGGCCTCTCACCATAACGCCTTTCTACCGTGTGCATGCCCCAGGGTCTTTCCTTCTCGGGGTCTTTTTCTTTCAGAAGAGGGACGGGACCATCCTTGACCCATCGTCTCAGGGTCGGTTGCGCTTGCTCACGGGGACACCACAAGGGACCATGGAGCCATTGAAAGTAGCCACAGGGTTCTCTCCCAGGGACAAAGCTCCCACAACTGAAAAACACTTTGTTATGATTCTTGGTCGTGCGACTCAATTTCATCTTGGGGACCAACCCACATTTGCACTTCAATTCTCCGCGTTTCACTCGGGCATGGACTTGAGGATGCGTGTCTTCTTTCAATTTCTCTAGCATCACCTCCCGCGTGTCTTCAAACAAATAGACGGGACACCCTTCTTGGGGACACTTGAATCTTAAGGGACCAAAATTGGCTTGGGGGTTGACGCATTCCAGGAATCGCTGGGGATGAAACGGGCATGTTTCATACAGGAGTTGGTTGAATTGGGTGTCCATCTGGTCCAAGTCCTGGTTGTCCCATTCCCCCACGTCCGTCGCTGGATCCGACTGAAACGTCCCTTCCTCGACACATTCTTCCTCATAGTCTTTCAGGGTGCCCTCCATCAACTCGTTCACGGATTGATCTGTAGGGGAGGGTGTAGGGGGTGGCAGTGGGTTCTCGGCTTTAGGCAAGGCATTGAGAGCGATCACCAGTTCACTGGTAGGGGGTTGTTTGGCTTTCATCTCTAGGAGTTCCGCTCGGGACAACCCAAGCTCGGCCATCTCCAGATCATGATCCGCTTTCATCTCTAGAGCTCGCGCTTGGGCTCGCGCTTGAGCTTCCTCCTCTTGTTTTTGTTTCTTACTCACGCGACGTCGTTTGCGTCCCGAAGGCACCGCGGCAGGTTGAGTGGCTTGACGATCCATCCTCCCTCGACTGAAAGAATGACTTTAAGGGAGCGTCTTGCCTGCCTTTTATAGCCCCTCCTCCTGTCTCTCGTGATGCATCTCGTGATGCTCATCCGATCTTGTCTCCACCAATCCGGACTCGTCCTGGGGTCTCGTGAGCGTGGTGTGATCCATGAGTCCACCAATCAGACCCCATCCCAGGGGCTATAAAACCAGGGATGGGTCCACGACCCCTCTCATTCGTGGCAGTCCACTTGAAAAACGGTAAGCATGGCGCTCCATGAAGTGGGTCTCTTGGTGTTCAGTCAGGGGTTTGCCCTCTCCCGAGACGAGACTATTATTCGAGAGCTGGCGTTTTGCGATTGGACGGGGCATCATCATGGATTGTTCAAATACCTGTTACCCTCAGGCGTGTCGTACCATCAATTATCCGAGGAGGCCCAAACGCGCGTCGATCGTCAAACCCAGACCGTGCATGGCTTGCCCTTCGAACCCTACACCGCGTACAATCGCCAAGACTTTCATCCCTACGAACAAATGCGAGACGATATCACCCGTTGGTGTCAACAGCATCTCACCCCCCAGCGGGGACGATTGGGGGTGTTCACGCTCAATGGGCTGGCTAAATTGTTGCAAGAACCCCCGTTTGCCTACCCCCTCGTGGTCCTAGAAGGGCAGGGGTGTGGGGACTTGGCCAATCTCCCCATTGCCACGGCCAATGTCATGGCCCATAACGATCATGGACGCAATTGGTGCATGGATCATTCTCATGGAGCCCGTGGGAGTGGGGTCTGGCACAATCATTGCGCCCACGTGCGGGTCTGTCAAATGAGTGGATGGCTCCGTCGCCAGACCCATGTCCTTCCCACCCTCTCGCAAGTCAACGCCCAACGCGTGCTGTGGCAAAAACGGTGTGATCGATTATTAGACTATCTGTTATGCAACCATTGTACCGAGGAAAAAGACCAGGCGTTTGCCAACGGTCAAGGATTGGATTGGATCCCGGATAATTGCCGTGATTGTTGTAGCGTCTTACATGTCTTTGAACAAACCGTGACCCAGCGGGAATGGGATGTACCCCTGATGTACGCCGATGATGAACCGCATACCATGTGGGCTTGGACGCCCATCCCTCATCATAAACACTGACTTTTTTTCATTTTTTTCAGACCATGCTCATTTACACAGGAGGGGCTAAAGGCGTGGACACGCATGTGGAGCGATTATGTCACTTGTATGGTCATACCTGTGTGGTCTTTATCCCACCCTGTCACCCTCGATCCAAGTCCCTCGCGCCCTTGACTCAGTCCCAGTTGGATGCGGCTACACCGACCGTCACCCAAGTGGCGTTTCGATTGGGTCGACAAATTCATCATCCCATCAGCCTCCAGTATATTCAACGCAATTATCACGTGATCCAGCCTGCGTCCCTCGTCCTGGCTTTGGGTCATTTTGACGAACTCGGTAAACATTTGTTGGGTGGCACAGGATGGGGTGTGGTCATGGCCCAGCTTTTAGGCAAACCCCTCTATGTGTTTGATGTGGACAAGGAACAATGGTGTTGGTGGAATCCCACCTCCCAAGAGTATCAAGTCTGTGATGGCATGACCGAGGAACAAATCGCTCTACCCACCCTCCAAGACAAGACGGCCATTGTCGGCACCCGAGAAGAAGACCCAGTCCTCTATCCCACCCTAGAAGCTTTATTCAAACGTCAATAAAACACTGTTTATTAGAACAAAATCAAATGTTGTTTTTAATGAACATCAATCACAATAAAGTCCATGGCTTCCATTACACGGTGAATCAGGTCGAGTCTCTCCATGACTTTATCCAGGGTATCATAACTGCGTTTTCTCCGACCAATCATGACGGGGCGCTGACTTACGGGCGTCTCAGGGATCCGATCTTTGAATTGATCAATTAGAAAAGCAATGCCCTCGTTCATCAGATTGTCCAGGTTCGGTCGTGCGTGGGACATTTCCACCATCATGCCAATCTGAAAAACAGAAAAAAGTAAAACTCAGCGTCAAGGTCATGAGAAGAAGAAGAATGTGGCTTAAAAAAAATCACTCACCGACAACCGGTGATCAAGTATGCGATGGCAATGGTGGCAGCGGTTGGTCTTGGGAGCGCGCAAACGCACCACCACTTGGTTCCAGTACCGATCTTGGCCCAGGGTTTTGGGCCACCCTGTCATGCGGCAAATGAGCAATCCCTTAAACTCTTGCACCACCTTCTTGCGTTTGTCCATGGTGTAAAAACACTCCACCCAAAACATGATCTTGATTTGCACTTCTAGGGGCAACACGCGACCAAACGGTTTGTTTCTGGGGTCGACTAACCCTCGGCAGTCCATGATGATAACAGCGTCCAGCCTGGAATGAGGTCTCTCTGCTCTGGTCTACCTTATTCATGGGTTCCTTGAGCCAATCACCCACTCGCGCCAGGACTTGGGGTCCCACCCAAAAAAGTGTACCCATGGGGGGTACCCCCTAGAATCTCCTCTCGTGGTCATGTCCACGTGATGTCTCTCCACCAATCAGCGCCTCCCATCAAGTCTCTAAATCCCGTTGCGCGCTCCGTGTGAGCTCATTCCAGTTTGATCCGTCAAGCTAATCAAGATGGTGAGCTCTTTGCAGTCTATTGTTCTGTTCTCCGTGCCGATCGCCATGTTGTTTGACATGTTAAAGTTGTTGTGCCACCTCCCGATGGGTCACGAATGCCTGCGCGCCATGTTCCGCCGCTGCACCCACGAGGAATTAAGAGCTTGGGCCAGAACGTTGCCATGGGATCATCCCGTTGCCAGGAAACTGGATCACGAGGTCCATCGACGCCGTATGGCTGGTAAGTTTTATGGCTTTTTTATTTTTTGTCGGGCGCGGGACCCTTTTTTCCTTATACCTTTTTTTGATTTTTATAGCGGTATTCAAGGGGTTCGAGTTTCTACGATCCGTGCTGTGGCCTGTCCATCTATGTCTTTGCCCTCGACGTGCCAGACTCAATTGGGCCGCGCGGTTCTGGGTTCCAACCTGTTCGTGTTGATTTTTTTTGTTTGTTTGTTAGATTCATGGGAATTTGTGGAAAATCAGCCTGTGTGTCACATTTACCAGTGGGTGGCCCATCCCACCCATGGCGGAGTATGTAACCATTGCGAACGGATGATGGATGGTTTACGTTTAGATGATATTATTTCTGGTAACAGGGAGGGGACCCTTACCGAAGATGAAATAGTCGAGTATGTACAGAGTGGGGACCCTAACCATCGCGATTGGGACGAGTGGCCATTACGAATGACCTTCAGAATTAATTCGTTTCTCCGGGGGCAAGGTGACGTCGGTGAACCGGATTTGGCGGCCCTGGGCTTTTTAGATGATTAATTTTTAGTTCATTTTTCACAGGCACACATTGCCTGTTACGTGATCATATGCAGTGGATTCCGAGTGTGCGCTCTTTACACTCTCCTTTTTTTCGCATCCTGATTCGTCCATTTTTCACCTCTTTGTAGGTTTTCATTATACGTTAACCCAATATGGAGGATGGGTACGACCCCTTCAATTACGTTGTCAATATAGCACGGTCAAATGTGTAATCCAACTTCATGAAATATTTCAGATGTGATTTCCGTTATTGGACTTTATGGTTTTCAGATGTGATTGAGGTCATTGACCAATGGGGGTGGATCCTTCCCTTGCAACACCGATGCCATATTCATTGTATTCGACATCTCATTCTATTCTGTAATCAAAATGATGATTTTTAGACTTGCATAGGCAAATCAAGAACAGCCGCTGGTTCCGAGACCGTGTTGCTTTTTTACTCCTAAAGACAGAGTATTATTATTAATTTTTTCGTAGATTCGCATATTATTCTCAGCACCCACAGGGTTCATGGCACTTCCGCGGCTTGGTGTTTTTGTGGCAGTATCGTGCAGTGGTACACTGGACCAGGGGTCCCTCTTCCACCGTATCCAAGACCCATCAAATTACTCTGTTGTCGTTGTTTTTTGAATTTTCGTCGCGTCCAAGATTTACATGTACCGTGTTATTGGTGTGAGATGTTGCAAGGCATGGGTTATCCACCCCGTGTTTGAAACCTGTTTTTTTGTTTCAGATACTCGTTTTGTCATACGAGCTATTTATATCCCTTGCCTTTTTCAGCCACTTCCCAGATAATAGAGAATCACACCAGATATTATCACGCTTATCTGATGAAGCAGCTCTATTTCGTTTGCAAACGCTGTTGGACGTATTCACGTCACGTGAACACCCTCCATGAACCCTGTTGGGGATGTCATATTTTAGAAAGCACAGGATGGGACTTTTGAACACCCGGCAGGGGGGAGGTCTGCATGGTGGCGCCACCCCCTGCTGACTGTTCATTTTCATTGATCTCCCTTCCCTTTTTTCAGACACCAACCAGGTGATAGAGAACAACACCAGGAACAACGTACGAAATCTGACGGGACAATTATTTTTTGTCTGTAAACATTGTTGGCTTTTTTTACGAGGTGTATCCACCCTCCATGAACCCTGTCGGGGCTGCGCCATATTAGATAGTATGGGGTGGGAATTCTGAACACCCGGCAGGGGGAGGTCTGCATGGTGGCGCCACCCCTGCTGGATGTTCAGTCTATATCTTTATTTTCATTTAGACTCCCATTGGATTATACAAGATATCATGATTTTTCGAAGCTGGCCCATCCCTCATAAACTATGTATTGTGAATCATCAAGGATGGTCCAGCTTACTCCATTTGTTCAAACTCAAATGTTGATTTTTTTTTTTTTCATTAGTTTGTCATTGGTTTCTAGATCATCAAACTAAGATATTAATTTTTTATTAGAATGTCATTGGATCCTCTATCATTTTGATTATAATCAAGACTGGATTTTAATAGAGTATTATTGTAAACAAACATTTCAAGGGCGTGACACCACTAGGGCGTCACACACGTCCCATGTGTAATAAAGGCCTGTTTCTTTATCTTTCCAGTCAATCATTGGACTATAAACCACCGTCTTGTGCGTGCCAATGGTCGACTGTTTCTCATTCAGTTTGCTTCTTGGATCTAACCACCCCTCCTCTGATTCGTTTCAGCCATCTTTGCCACGATTAAAATCCATTTCATCAAACCGTGGTCATTCACAGGATTCAACCATTACATTCCATGGCCGCATCCATTGCACATGACTCTTTCCTCCAGGAAGCAAACACCTTATATTCACTTTGCCTATTAATGTGAAGGGCGTGACGTCACTAGGGCGTCACACACGTCCCGATTGTAACCAGGCTCTATTCGCGATGTGTTAATTAAAAAAGTAGATGTTGACTTCCATAGAGTGTGTTTTTCTTGACTTTTGGGATGCGAGGGGTCTGGGACTACTTTTCGTAGTTTGCGCATGCGCAGTAGGTGTACACGAAAATAGGCTCATAGGAACGCGGGGGACCTGGGGAGTCGTCTGGCGGTCTGCGCATGTGCCCACGATCCCATTCACGTGACTGCGCAGGGCAAACGCTTGGACCCCATCTGCGCATGCGTCCATCTACCAGGCTCTATTCTCAATAAAACTATGCCAAGAATGTGGATTCAACTCTTGTGTGCGTGTGTTCTTTATTCCTATGGGTCACGTGTCAAATCATGCCCAAATATGGGCATTTGTGACGTCAATAAGTCACATGGGCCAAATGCGCGATTCTGATTGGTCGAGACAAATTCTGCTGCGCTCTGATTGGTTACACCCCAAAGTAGCCCTGTATACTACTAACGATAAAACAAAGATCTCTTAATTCGTCCGCCAACTTTCGTTTTGTAACACCTTGACGAACACTCTCAAAAAAAAAAAAAAAAAAAATTCTCCGTAGCTTTACGGGACCGGGATGATTGCCCAGTACTATTGCTGTTTACAAAGCCCCGCATATCCTACAATCATCCAACGTGCCGATATTTGTTTCGGCTTCGGACCTCTTTCAGCTGACTTTTTCGGCGTAGAAGCAGTCTAAGAGGGTCTAAGAAGACATGCCTCAACAAACACGCGACTCCGAGTGTCACTGTTGTTTGACTGTAAAATACAATTACACAAGCAATTTATATCTCCTATTTCATTGGTAGTGCCAACGCGGAGGTGATAATGATGAGTCGTTGACATTTTTTTTTTTGTATTTTATTTATATTATTTATTTTCTTTTTACAGGTATAGTACAAACAACATACAGATCGAAACATACAAACATTACAAAATTTACAACAACTACCTTAATTACAAAAAAAAGAAAATAGAATAAATAAATAAAAAACCACACTGCACTACACTACAAGGCTTACATAACTTATTCAACTTGAACTTAAAATACAGAGTAATACAGGGAGTATTAGAAAAACGAAGTTTGGATAACAGCTACTGTTGTATTAATGGGAGTAACGGCTTCCATTTTTTATCATGGAAATGGATTTTGTTGTTTCTTTTCGCGATAAAACGTTCGGTTTGAAACGTTTTTTTAAATTTATCGACTAACAGTCTTACACATAAACAGCCCTTATTTAACTTACAGCGGTAAATAAAATATTTGCTTTCAAGAATTATGTAATTGACTAGAATGCTTATATTATCTGTATCTAAGATCCCAAAAAGGACATTCATGATATCAAACCTAATAGTTATATTAAAAGAATCAAGTACAGACTTTAAATCATTCCAAAACATGCTTACTTTTGTACAATGGAAAAAGAGATGTTCTATGGTCTCCAACTCCTTTTCACAAAAATCGCACAAGGGAGAATCTACTTTTTTGAACTTAAACAGCGTCTTGTTCGTGTATAAGATCCTGTTTAATATTTTATATTGGAATTCTCTTAATTTAGTATCCAATGTTGTTTTGAAGGGCAGTAGATATATCTTTTCCCAGTCCAACAGAAATGTGTGTGTGCTGAAAGCTTCGTTATATTTCTTTTGCGCTGTTGGCATACTGGATATCTTAGAAACAAAACTGTCATATAATGACTTTGATTTAAGATTTTGGAAATTGACTTTTTTCCCTTCAGTACGTAACTTGAAATCAGTTTGGATTAGATCATGAGTTAATTTTTGAAGAGATAGAGTTTTTATTTGTTTTTAATATTTTGCGCCATTCTTCAGGAAAAGCATTGAAGAGACTGAAAAGTAGAAAATGTTCAACTGGTGAGAGAGTTGAATATAATGGTTCCTTGTTCGACTTGAACCCTCCCCACGTGTCGTAGAGGTCTCCAATTTTTACAATTCCAAGATCAATCAGCCTACTGTTATAGACTGACTTTGATTCAATGCAAATGAACTGGTTGTTCCATATGACCTGATTTGCTATTTCAGAGGATGAGGAGGGGTTGTCTTCATTTAAAAGGGTTCACGCCACAATGCATTCTTTGTAAAATTCTGGAAGAGTTACCGGTAGTTTAGTGTAGTTAAAATTGCAATGAAACAAGAATTTTCCCCCCTACTTTCTTAAGATAAAAATCCAGAAAAAACTTCCAGCCAGCGGGATCAATGGAGAGATATCTCTTAATACAAATTATTCTTTGGGCAGAGATCATTGACTCAATGTTGGGCATTTTCAAGCCTCCTTTATCAATAGGGTTAATAAAAGCTCTGCGCTTTACTTTATCTTTTCCCTTCCAAACAAAGGAATATAGCAAAGTATTTATTTTTTTGATAAACTCTTTTTTATTTGAAATGAGAACAACCCTGTATAAAATCTTTGGTATGGCGAAAGACTTGATCACTTGAATTTTTCCAAGTAGTGTAAGACCTCTCCAGCTCCAGCCCTTCAGCAATCCCCTCAGAGATTTCTCGATTGATTCAAAGTTAAGCTTATAAAACAGTGCGTGATTAAAGGTGAAATGAACCCCTAGGATCTTTATGGCCTTACTTATTTCATTAACACCTAGCTCTGAGCTGTTTACTTCCATATTTCCTAGTAGAAGAATTTCCGTTTTGTCGTGATTGACCTTCAATCCGGAGTATGTACTAAACAGATTGATAGTATCAAAAAGGGTGCGATGCGAAAATTTGTCCCTGACAAATGATGTCATATCATCAGCGAATATAACTAATTTGATTTCGGAACCATCCATCTCAATACCCTTAATTTGATCGTTATTACGTATAGATAATGCCAATAATTCAAGTACTATTATGAAAAGAGATGGCGAGAGTGGGTCGCCCTGGCGAACACCCCGTTTAACATTGAAAGAGGGGGTGGAAAAACCATTATTGAAAACACAACTTGATATATTATTATAAAACGTCTTGATCCACCCCAAGAAGGATTCTCCAAAGCCAAAGAACTCTAGCGATTTGTGGAGGAAGTTCCAATTTAGAGAATCGAAGGCTTTCTCAAAATCAATTGCAGTCATTATACCTTGGTAGTCTCGCATTTTAGTAAATTCCAACACATCGGTTATCGTACGAGTTGCATCAAAAATTGTTCGTCCTTTTACAAAGGCATTCTGGTCATAATGGATAATATGTGGTAGGACATTTTCTAGCCTTTTAGCGATAGCTTTTGAGCCAATTTTAACATCAACATTTACCAGAGAAAGTCGTTGACATGGCGGAGGGACTTAATAAACCTCTTTTCTCCCAAAGATGTCTACAGTCGGGCTTTATTTTTCTTTCTCGCGCGCTGGCTTCCCTCGCGAGCTCGCCGATGTTTTCGAAAAGAACGAAGAGAAAAATAAAACAACGTCTGTGTTCAGGCTAATGCGTAAGAGGTTCGGGGGCACCCCTCCACAAAATTCCCCAAGGGGATTTCACTGATGACTACCGCTTTAATGCTAGCCAAGCGTGTGTCCACTGATTTTAGAGGGTAATGGTGGCGTGAGCTTGTAAATTAGTATTTTAGGATCTTTTTAATCTTTTTATTTCTTTTTTAATCCAAATGAATTGTTTTTAATTGAAATGAATTTTTTTTAAATCGAAATGAACAGGAGCTTATGAAATGAAATGACTAGTAAATAGTGCTTTGACTGAACATATTTTTTTCTTCTTCAGCGAAATTAATTGTAAATAGGTTTTAATAGCTAGTTTTGTTATCAATAAAAGGTTATTAGTAATAAAAGGGCTTTTTATGGACACTGGTTTAGCCGTCATTAGTATAATTCGATTGTATGATCTTAATATCTCTGCATAATGGAATTCTTTATTTTATAGAATTTTGAACTTTTATTATTAATTATATCTATTTCCTCTTCTTTTATGTAAGGTTAAGTTACTTCTATTTTTTTAGAATTTGTAAATGAATAGTTTCTTTCTTCACTTATTATCTATAGCATTGTTTTTGTTCTCTAATGAAGGCCGAGGGGTTGATTGTAAATAGGATTTTAATTGAGGTTTTGTAATAAAGATTTTAACTTTTAGTAATAAAATAAGTTATTATTATTATTATTATTATTATTATTATTATTATTATTGTCTGAATTGTCCTCTCTTGTACAAGACTTGATGAATGACATTGATATAAAGCCACTGCCTCCTAAACACAAACTTCTTCTGTACAGCCGCTATGTCCTATCTAAATTGTCCTGGCATTTCACTATAGCAAATATATCCAAAACCTGGATAACGGAACATCTCGACTCTGTAGTGAATGGCTATATTCGAAAATGGCTTGGTATTCCGATATCTGGAACACGGAGCAATGTTTTCCTAGAACGCAATAAATTTGGTCTTAATATTTGTCCTTCCTCTATTAAATTTACTCAGTGCCAAACAGTTATCCGAAATTCATTGAAAGAGTCACCAAATGATTCCTTAAAAGATCTCTGGAAATCGTCAAGCTGTCACACTAATATTCAATATGATGTGTACAAATCCACTAAGGAAGTTCTTAAAGATTTCCGTTCTAATCAAGAGGATAAACTGCAACACCACCTAACATCCCAAGGTTTCTTCTTCTCAAATGTTATCAAGTACCCATTGTCATCTGTAAATTCTATTTGGTCAGAGGCTCAGTCTCATCTACCCAAGAACATTTACAATTTTACCATCCGCAAAATCAACAACTCCCTCCCTACACGTAAGAATATGGCAAGATGGGGATTATCACAAAGTCCTGATTGCTCCTTTTGCCTTAATCCTGAATCATTCCTTCATGTTGTCGCTGGTTGTCAACCGTACCTTGATCGCTTTACCTGGAGACGCGACTCAATCCTTAACTTCATTGCCAAGTCACTTCAACCTGTAATTAATGTTCACTCTTCACTCTATGCAGATGTTAATGGTTTTCTGAATCTCTCAATAATAACTGGTGAAAATTATCGTCCAGATCTTCTTTTCCTAATCCAGTCCAAGTGCCTATATGTCCTAGAATTAACAGTTGGTTTCGAGTCTAACCTTAACAACAATGCAGTGCGTAAGAAAGAAAAATATCTGAACTTGATCAACGAAATGAGTAGAAATTACAGATGTGCGAGATTTGTAAATCTCTCCATGAGTTCCCTTGGCGTTTTCTCCGATGAATGCTCCACATTCTTAGACATGATGAATGACATTGGCATCGACAAAAAGCAGCAACGTTCGATAATCAAGAAAATGATAAATATAGCCATTAGAGCAACATATTACATCCGTTTTGTTGTAGAAATAGGAACTGGGGTAGCCCAGACTTAATGCAATTTTGAATTTTTTTTGGATTTTGTTTTGTTTTGTTTCTGTTTCTGTTTTTGTTTTTGTTTTTTTCTTTTTAATAATCCAATCTCAAGCAGCATTTGTAAATTGCCTACACGTAGCGAGATTTACAATTGTACATTCAAAAACGCAAATAAAGTTTCCATTATTATTATTATATTTTTTTTACGGTAACGATCGTTTTTTTCCCCAACAGTGCCGGCGTTGATATTTTGAGCTTGCGCTACCTGTGGCGGCTCACACTGAACGGACAGCATCTATTGGCCAGCTGTAAGTGCGCGCAAGCAAACACCGCTTTACTATATCAAAGCAGCAGCTTAAAGCTGAATACATTTGTTTTCTAGAGATTATTCTTTTAACTTTTATAGATTGAGCAGAGAACGTTCACTTATAGCGGTCTGTCGAGCTTGTCAACGAGGTGTTGGCTTGCATTTATGGTCAACGGCTAAAGTTTTGCGTTTACCGTATTTATTCTTTGCACTTGGAATTTAGCTTGGTGTAAGGAGAAAAAAAATCCAGACACAGCTGGAACATATGTCGCCGGGCCAACTGAACGCGATTTTGCGAAGGTTTTACGCAGAGGCCCGAAGCAAATCGGGAGATGACTACCCCACGTCACTCTATAAACTGTATTAATAGAATCTAAAGGCGCTTTTTGGAACTCGATGAGAACTTCGTCAGCTGCCAGGTTACCCTCTCTTAATGAGCAACAGTGCGTTAAGTTTTTCTCTTTGTGGCGAGAGCGGTATGCTGAACCGTTCTTGGTGGTATAACTTCGGGGGTTTGCTTCCCAGGGTTTAAAGAGTTGACCAATTACACAAGCAGATATTTCAAATGTAGTAGATTTTTTTCTCTTTTTTAATCAATATTTATTCCAGGGGCATCCAATTTAGCAGAGCTAGTTTAAATGGAGCCCTGACATAACACAAAAACAAAGACATTAAACAAAGGCAACATGTACCGCGGGCGTCACTGTTTAAAATGGCGCTTTAGCTTGATTGTAAACTCACTGAGGGTTTCTACTTGACTAATGATTCTCGGTAGGGTTTTGTAGGTCCGAGCACCGTTTATTCTGAAGCTACCTTGCTATCAGAGTAGTTTTTGCGAAGGGTAGGGCGCAACAAATTACGGCATCTAACCAAGCAGATATTTTAAATGTCGTAGAAGATAGTCTGTTTTATCAGGAAGTCACGATATCGGCTGTATTTTACCAAGAAAGAGATAGTTGGTTTCAAGACAGGATATACCAGGTGGGTTGTCACCCATCCTGTGGTCTCAAACCCTCCCGTTAGGGCGGCTTAACGTGGAGACAGGGGCACCCAACGACAATTTTCGGAAAATATCTGTTCGGAAGAGGATTTGAGATCTAGAATTTTTCGGAACATTATTTCCAAAATTTCTTGCTTGCCTGCCTCTTCTAGGATTTTCGAACATCTAAAAAATGGTATAATTGCCCATTTTTAACGGATTTTTACCCTAAAAAGATCATCTATAATCTTCGAGAGCCTCTTTTCGAGCTTAAAGTTTTCGAAAAGGTAAGTTTTGGTCCCTATAATTTTCGAATCACTAGACTTTCAGCTAGGAAATCCGAACAGAAAAAAAACATTTTTAGGGGATAAAAATATGCCTATATCTACCGTTTTAAAACTAAAATACGTTTAACAATGCAATTTTTAAGTGGTTTTGAACTATATTCTCGTTGGGTGCCCCTGTGGAGAGCGTTGTTCACTCTGAATCTCTGGTATCTCTGAATCTCTATGCATTTCTGGTATGGTTATTTCGTTGGTTTTTCGTCCTAGATTTAAACGTGACCTCTTTAGAGATCGTTAAGAGCGGGTATGGGTATTTTTTTTTTTAATGAAATAAACCAGCATGAAAAAAGAGTGCTAGTGATAGACTCGAGAAACTGCGAAACTTGTAACGTATGACGTAAACTTAATAGGAACCAGTGGCGGATCCAGCGGAATGGCCCGGCCCCACCTCCCCCCCCCCCCAAAAACATTTCTTTTGGAGACCGGTCCCCTACTTTCACCCCCTCCCCCTATCTCAAGGTCTGGATCCGGCACTGTGAACAAGCTCCAAGTCGAGGCCAGTTTGTTCGAAAGTCGAGGGTCTCTGCAAAGCTTGATGGAGAAGACTGGAGGCAAAATTTCTCTCAATGGTTTGGCTCCATCGTGTGTCGCTAGCCTCTTCACAAATGCAGTAACCTTTTCGACCTCTTATGCATGGAATAACATACACCGAAACAGATATGTACTTCACAACTCTAGAGTAACGTAACTAAAGACACAATCCATCTGTTACCTAGATACTATCACTATATTTACTGCCAGCTTTTGATTTTAACGGTCAATCGTTGAAGTTGCCTGATGAGTGTAGTCCTACAATTTCGGAGCATACGAAACAGCACTGTCGCAAAAAACGATCAATGATTACTTCTGAAGCCTGAACTCCTGTGATTATATTAATAGTCAGTGCTCTTCAATTAAATGAATTGAGCGCCGGCTACGAAATACGTTCTACCCAGAATACAAGAATAACATACTTCTGTACAACAAAGGGAACCAGTCAAGCAATAACTAAAACAGATTGATTGAATACTCTGCTGGGCATGAAACGGTGACCTCTGACGCGTCAGCATCGTAAGTGAAACTGATAAAGTGTCCATCGGTTTCCGGGGTGGGGGAGGAGGGGAACTTTCATGTAAAAGTGACAGGAATGCTCGTCGTCTCGCTTTGGGGTGTAAATTGCAGATTTTGGTCTCACTAAGAGTGTTTGGAATGAAAAGTTACTATATTTGCCCATCCAGGTATCGCTTGGTACTGTGCGTAAAGAAATTTACCAAAAAATGCCCTGACACTGACCAGACAGAAATCTACCTTAGGGGTCAGTTTAAGCCACACCCACATTGGTCTCCCGGCCTTAGGGGTTTAATTTAAGTTTTCCGACGAGCATCCCCGTCACCGTTTTATTTAGGGAAATAAATAAATAAATAAATAAATACTTAGATACATAAATAGACAAACAAGTGAATGAATGAATGAATGAATGAATGAATGAATGAATGAATGAATGAATAGAGAAATATACCTTAAGTTGCTCTTTACATTTCCTTTAACTATACTCTACACAAATTTTTTCGCAATTTTGTTTTGAGACAAACGATTTGCAGCTTTTCCTTCCCTACAAATGTTTAATTTCACCATTTGTGTATTTCGAATAAACTGGACCCAACTGAATGGGATTCAGAAGACAGATTGCATTTGCACTCGTCACTATTTTTATACAGTGAAACCTGTATTAAGTGGACACCCTCGGGGAATGCTGTAGTGTCCGCTTAATACAGGGTGTCCGCCTATTACAGATTTCAATAGATAACGTCATATGAGGTGTCAAATGCCAATCAAATGAACAGTTGCAACGTTTAGAATACTCCCAGAGACTATGACGATATACGTTTGCATTAATTTCTTTATTTAAGTGGACCATTTGATCAAAGTACCATAAACATAGATTGCAACTCAAATTTGAAGAAATCAGATGAGTGAATAAAGCTCTTAGAAACAAAACGAAATAGAAAACATAACTGTACTGTGAATCTAATCAAATAAGTTCGGCAAGTCACGTTTTTGAAAATTTGAAATTTGAAAATTTGTGGGTGGCAGTCTTTCGCATTTCCGGTGTCTGGCATATCAAGTGGTGGAATTTAATTACAAGTGTCCGTTTAATACAGGTTAGAAACAATAGAAATGACTATTTCAGGTACTTTTTAGGTGTCCGCGTCCGCTTAATAGGGGGGAACGGTTAGGTTTCATTTAAAGTAAATAAGGGAAATAAATTTGGGGACTTCGAATACTGTCCGCTTAATAGAGGGTGTCCGCATATTACGGTGTCCGCTTAATATAGGTTGCACTGTATTTTAATACAGCTGTTTCCAGCATGAAATCTAAAAGATCTTTAAGTCGACAGCGTATTCTCCCGTTCTCGAGAATGTACTAGCCGATTTTGTTCATTAACAACGTAATTACGCCTCAAAATAAAAGTGCCCTCATTTAAGGTGACTCGGCTCAGTTTTTTTTTGGGGGGGGGGGTACCATCCTACTTTGAAGCTCTCTGGTATCCCCACCTTTACTTTTATCGTAAGTCTAACACATAGAATGGATAACATATAGATCGATCTACAATATAACATAAAATTTTTGGCGATCGGTGTAAATGTCACGTGGTTATAATGCCATGCCCCTTTGAGGTCAGAGTCGAAACTCGGCTGTTGACGGCATTTTTTCGTGAAAATCTCTCGGCTACACATAGTGCGCATTAGTGCCTTGCGCTTAACAGAGTTTCACCAAAATCGCAAAGACCCAGTTCGAGAAATTCAGCGGTTTCCAAATTTAGGTCATAATATGCGAAAATGATAAGCAAACTTTACACGATTATATCTAATAAACTATGAGACTTATCCCTTTATTTTGGAGATCGTTATAACAGATGGGTCCTTGCAAGTCAGCAAAACGCTTTAGGGCCTTGTAAATGCGCGCGATTTCGAGCAAAGCAAACATATAGAAATTATAGTTTTCGCTATTTGTTGAGGTTTGTCAGCGTTTAAGAGTCCTTCTCACGAAAAAATCATTTTCTTAAAAATTCGTAGTTTTTTTCCCTTCAAATTTTTTCAGGGCCACAATTGATTAACTAACTACCCGGACTCTGAATTTCATGGTCATTGAAAAAATGTGACATTATCTTCTATAAGCCCAAACTTGAGTAAACATTGAAGATTTTTAGCGTTTTCGCTGAGTTTGTGCTTTGGGAGTTGTTTATTGTTTCTAGTCTGTCATTAAACCTCTATGTATCACACGATGGCCTGTGTCACTGTACCAAAATTATCATATCTCGGTGAGCATTCGGAAGTCAGCCAAGCGCGGTGATTGCACGCGTGCTGAACAAGAATGCTGTATCATGACAGACTAGAAACAATAGACACTATGCGCACTATGTGTAGCCGAGAGATTTTCACAAAAAAATGCCGGCAACAGCAGATTTTCGGCTCAGACCTCACAGGGGCGTGGCATTATAACCACGTAACATTTACACCGATCGCCAAAAATTTTATGTTATATTGTAGATTGATCTATATGTTATCCATTCTATGTGTTAGACTTAAGATGAAAGTAAAGGTGGAGATACCAGAGAGCTTCAACGTAGGATGGTACCCCCCCCAAAAAACTGGGTCGAGTCACCTTAAGTTTCATCCCTTGTCTTCTTTCTCTTCTCGTGGCCGTTAGTGGAGACTTGATAGTTAACAGTATTAGAAACCTGAGACGAAACTTGAGCGTCTTATTTAAGACGCGCCAGACAAGCAAACGCATTTGATAACCAGTGGACTGTTCACAGTCCCCTATTTTTTCGTGAGATCGTTTAGATATACCGCGTCTTACCGTCACGGCTATCTTGATTTTTAAATGTGCCGAGGGGGCGGGCGTCGGGGCCAAACCGCCACCGCCCCCTAAGTAGTTTTCACACTCATGCAAGATGGCAGCCCGTAACGCAAAACTCTCGATGTCCTAGCGCCGTTTATTCTGAGGCTAGGGCGCAACAAATTACGGCATTTAACCAAGCAGATATTTCAAATGCCGTAGACATAGTTTGTTTTATCAGGAAGTCACGATATCGGCTGTATTTTACCAAGAAAGAGATAGTTGGTTTGAAGACAGGATATACCAGGTGGGTTGTCACCCATCCTGTGGTCTCAAACCCTCCCAAGCCGCCCCCGCCCCCTAAGTAGTTTTGACACTCATGCAAAATGGCAGCCCGTAACGCAAAGCTCTCGATCTCGATGATCTTACGGAAAAATAGAGGACTGTGAACAGTCTAGATAACCAGCAATGTTTAAACCGTCTCTGATCGGATTCAAATTCCTTCCAAAACAACTCATAAAGACACAGGAACAAAGATAAATGAATCTTATTATTTTATTAGCTAATACAGCGTAAATACATCTAATTTTTTTCTATTAGCTAATACAGGGTTCGGGCTCCCTGTGTGCCAAGTTGAAAAAAGTATTCCACCAAGAACAATAAATCAAAAACCTTTTATCAAAAATGGCCAAAAGACCTTTCTCGTCTTTAATCAACTTAGTGTGTTTTTAAATTATTAGCTAAATAAGTGTCAATTCCCCTTTTCATATGCTAATACGTAATTAAGTAAAATAAGCCGCTTTCATCAGTTGAGCGGCTCGTTCCCTCTGGATAAAGAATTATATAAACAGTTTTTTTGCCGTCGTTTTGTCCTGGCACTGCAGAGCCTGCTTCAATGATTGGCATCACTATCGTTCAGTAATGTGTTTGGCGCAAAATGGACGGCCTGGGGTACTCTCAATTATGCTGTTCAACCTTGGACTTGTGTGCTTGTTGGGTTGCATTTTCCCTTGCGTGGGCTGCATTTTCCCTTGTGGCGATCTAATAAATTAATAGAAATTTATATTATAAAAATAATAATCATTATTTTAGCAGCATTTTAAACGTAAGAGCTTCCAGTTCTCAGTTTCTACCTTGGCTGAGGTATTTTCAGTGGGAGGTGAGGGCACATAGCGATTCTGATCAATAATTTGTGCATTATTTAAGTATAATTGATAAAAGAAAAGTGTTGCTCCTAATTTCATTGTTAGATGAATGTTATTATCTTCATTACCGACGGCTCTTTGACGCCTAAAAACGAGAATTCTAAAAAATATTTCGGCTAACAATATTTCGGTTGGCCATACCAGCCTTCTTCAGGTTTATAGAAGTCTGGTATGGCCAGCCGATACTCATTGTTTTGAGAAAGCAATACACGTTGTTATGTAGTCTTTGGACTTCTCGTTTTTTGGTTCTTAATATTTTAGTCAGGAGAGATCTCGTTTCTACTGAGAGATCCAACGTTCAACACCAGCAGGATCTTCGTCCACAGTTTTTGCAGTTAATTTCTTTGTTTTTGACGCCTACCGCTACATTGAACGCACAAAGAAAGTCAATCAATTTTGCAAGAAGCTATACTTAACAGTTGAGTGACGAAGGGATTCAGTGAAGTATGACTTCTCGAGTTTGTTTCGGTTCTTTCTTGACTAAATTTAGGTCAGTTTAAAGAGAAAAGAAACAAGTTAAACAATTCATTTTTTATATAAAACTATTGCTATTATTGTTATTACTATCATCATCATTATTATGATTATTATGATTATTATGATTATCATAGGATCTATTTTTCAATGATTTGCGCTCCTTGTAATCCGATTGATTCTAAGCAGTGCAAGATTTCTTTTATGAATCGCATATTTTTTGGCTCTAAACCGCATATGGTCTTAATCGCCGAATCATTTCTGTTTCAAATTGCAACAATCCCTTTTTGCAAATACAATAAGGTGTGCGATTTCTAGTTACACTGCTTTACCATCTACAAATCGGTGACTGGATCAATAAAATATTGATACTGACCAAACTCCAGTGTACTTGGGCGATTTAGTTATGTGTGATTTCAATTGGATACAACTGAGGTGTGAGTTGTTTATTGAACTTCGTGCAGTGGCAATTTTGGGTTTGAAATTGTAGAAAAAAAAAAAGATACCTGTAATTTCTCGCTGAGCGACCAATTGAGAAAACTTTCAAAAAAGTCACAGTCTTAAGCTTGCTCCGCTCCCTATATCAGAAACTCATGATCGAGGTCGACTTGAAGCCAGTCTATAAATTGCGCTCCACTCAGTTCAATACCATTATATAACTGATTTAACGCGAAAATGTAAAACGTTATTTTTGGATATAAGTTAATACCAAAATGAAAATACCTTTATCGAATGATGAATGGTAATGAATCATCAAGCATTGCTATTCTAATATAGTTTAATTATAATTATTGAGTAGAGTGTTTTGAATTTGTTTAAAGGAGCTGTGTCACGAAATTCAGCCAAATTAGAAAATTACAAAATACCCGTTAAATTAATAGAAACATAAAAATAACTGCTTAAAACTTTAAAGGAAGGTTAAAATAACATAACAGAAACAATAAATGCCACGGATGGGCAAAACTGAAGAGGATTGAAACGGATTGAAATTAGGGTTTTTGAAAACTGTTCAGCCTAACAGTTTTTCAAAGTTGATCCCTGCTGCTTGCAACTTCAAAAATAATGCTCACTCGCGGGGAGACATATTTGTCTCGGATCTCTGATTTTGTCATATACCTATAATTTCTTTGCTTACTTTAATTTTCATAGCGATTGAGGGCGAGTAATTGGCAACATTAAACAAAATGAACTGGACTACCGTGACACAGCCCCTTTAATAAGTACGTTCTACTAGAATGTACTTGGCTTGCAAAGGGCTTTTTTTTCGTTAATAAGGTTCTTCCTTTATTAAGATGCTCTCTGGACGTCGGTTTCCCGGGGGGGGGGGAGGTACTTTGGTTAATTTTTACCGGTTATGTGTTGCTGGCCTCTCAGAGCCCCTACCCCATTATAGCCTATTCTGTGGCTAGTTATAGACCCCGTCTTAGTCACTTTTGGGCAAATACGTAATTTTCGCGATCCCAACTTAGTCACAACTTTCTATTTTTATGAATTGACCCATGTTTTAGATCGCGTTCCGCGTGCAACAAAGGAAATAGGAGACGTCTGCACGCAGGCAATTTTTTAGATTGAATGAAGAACACTTTACTTTATGATCTGCAGTACAAACATTCTGGTACGTTTGCTAATCGTAAATATGAAGAACTGTCTTACACGAAAAATCCGGAAATGTGCGACCCCATTATAGTCAATCCAGTCGTGAAAATGCGACCCTATCCAGCGGCACATCCCCATTAGCCTCTTATAAGGAAGTACCCCCTCCCCCCCCCCCCCGCCCGGGTAGGTTTCTCTTTGCACACGTGCCGCTATTCAATTAAGAAATGTTTCAGCTGAACCCGCACAGTGGTTCATATCTAACTGGTAAATTCAACGACCATTAAGCTAGTTGTTTGTTATCTTACATTAATTGGTTTTTCCTAAATCTTCAGAAACTTGACCTTGTCAAGTTGTCTTGTCCTGGGCATTCCTATTTCTACTATCTTTTGCGTTTTTAGTGGTTTGGTCTAAACTTGAGTGTGCTTTCAGAGAAAACCTTGACAAACAGACTATCTTAATTAACTCGTTGTGATAAACAAGCTTTTGCTACTGCGTAGTTCAATTTACAGTGAAACCTGTATTAAGCGGACACCCCCGGGGAATGCTGTAGTGTCCGCTTAATACAGGATGTCCGCCTAATACAGGTTTCAATAGATAACGTCATATGAGGTGTCAAATGCCATTCAAATGAACAGTGGAAATGTTAAGAATACTCCCAGAGACTTTGACGATAAACCTTTGCATTCGTTTCTTTATCAAAGTGGACCAATTGGTCAAAGTACCATAAACATAGATTGGAACAAACTCTACACAAACAAAACGAAATAGAAAACAATACTGTACTGTGAAACTAATCAAACACGTTCGTCAAGTCACGTTTTTTTAATGTAAAAATCGAAAAATTTTTGGGTGGCAATTCGAGACAATCTTTCGCATTTCCGGTGTCTGGCATGTTGGGTGGTTCCCTGCTAGCAGAGGTCTCTCTCGACGAGGCAAAAATGAGAGAAAGGAGTCTCTCTCCTTTCTCTCATTTTTGCCTCGTCGTGAGAGACCTCTGCTAGCAGGGAAGTTGGGTGGTGGAATTTGATTACAAGTGTCCGTTTGATACAGGTTGGTAACAATAGAAATTATCATTTCAGGTACTTTTTAGGTGTCCGAGTCCGCTTAATAGAGGTGTCCGCTAAATAAAGGGAAATAAATTTTGGGACTTCGGCTACCGTTCGCTTTATAGAGGGTGTCCGCTCAATACGGTGTCCGCTTAATTCACTGTACTTGCTAAAAGTTGTAAGAAATATCTTTGTTTAAAGGCTTTCGCAATGTCGAGAGCTCGGACTTCGGTTTCTGTGAGTTTCATTTATTTCTGATTGCAATTTTTCGTTCAAATTGTGTTGGTAGCCTCTGTCCATCATCAACCATCAAGCGTTCTTTTGAATTTTGAAACACTTTCCTCAAACTCTTTTGACAAATCGGTGGGTGACAAGCGGCAAAATGTGTGCTGGAAGGTTTCCGTAGTCTTTACATCAAGGATAACTTTTTCGTTGAATCTCGTGCCTTTGTATACAACTGTCTCTAAAAATATTGTCTCAGTGAATTTCGGTGGTAAATTTAATAGCAGGATGATGTAAGTTTGCTTCTTCGAAGAAAGTTACGATGTTTGGTTTTTAGCTTAGACTTTGTGTTTCAATATACGACATGAAAATGTTGGCAGAGGAAACTGCTGTCTTTGTGCCCATTGCGGTACGGTGGGTTTGTAGGTAGAGCTTTCCATTGAACTGGAAAGAATTAATGTAAGCATTTCTCGCATGTAATGTGTAGGACTAGGCGGGTTGCTTTGTAGAAATTTTCATACGCTCTGCAAACCGATTTCAATACCCTCGTTTTGTGGTATATCATATAAAAAGACTTGTGACATGGTATCTTTGGTTACTTCCTAGAAAGGTTGAAAAAATACAATATACTCTTCTTTCTGAAAAAAAAAATATAGATAATGTCGGTCCATGTCGGTAGTCGGTAATTTTCTTTTTTCGCGTTTTGTCGGTAGTCGGTAATATTTTTTGCCGTTTGTCGCTAGTCTGTTAACCCCATTCACACCCTAAAGTAAGATTATTTTAAGTTTGAGTAAAATTTGCAACCTTCTTGTTCAGTCAGAATAAAAGGAGCTCAGTGGAACTAGCTCTTGTCAGAGAGAGACGTTACTAGCCTTGATTGAGAACAGAGTGAACCAACATTAAAACAGTTTGAAGAGTGAAACAGTTGAATTCATTGTCAGTAGAGGATTACCGTTGCCCCAAGTTTCTTACTACAAAATGCATGTGTTTGTTAAATTCATGTTAATCTCAAAAAAAGACACATGCCAATGTAACAGGTTCTTTATCGGTAACCCTCACAATGTTTCATTACATCTTCTTTCACGTTTTTTGTTAGGAAGAACAAATTTCCCTTTTATGAAATTAATTGATAGTCTGTTACAGTGGAAGCTTTCCTAACGGACACTCTTGTAAGCGGACAGCTCTACAAACGGCCGCTTTCGCAAAACCCCGTTTTTCTCAGACAACTCCTACACAATGAACTCTTTGGGTCGGTTATTTAAACGAAATCTAAGTAAGACCGCGGTTTAGGAATCTTTGGACCTACAGATCTCTTCTTTCCTGGGTTATTTTAAGAGAACTAATGCTTTTCTAGTCTCCGCTATATGCTTGCATGAAATTGTTCACGATAGATGGTTTTTACATAAAAGCGCTCGGAAAAATGAAAATGGATAAGAACGTGGTTTCCTTAAACACTGGCTAAACTCCATTTAAGGCCCTTTACCTTACCCTTACGTTCTCGTAAGCGGCCAGCTCCTGTTATGGACACCAGTAATTCGCGTCCCGAGGATGTCCGCTTAGGAGAGCTTCCACTGTAGTATAACTGAGTGACTAAACGAACAAACAAAGCATTTTTGCCTTTCATACATACCACGATGTGAGAGAACAAATCAGCCATTTGTTTAATATATTGATGGTGATTTCCTTGTGTTTTCCTTGGTTTATGTTTGACACGTCGAGTACTTTTGGTGAGCCGAACTTGAAACCCTTGTGAGTGGTCTAGCAGAACACAGCTTAAAATCAGCCATACGCAAATGAAGATAATGATACGTTTGGAGGAATCCATCGTTACCAGGAGTCTTCGTTTGTAAATTACGCAGCATAGAAAAGTCAGTTTGTGGGACTAACCTTCAGCGTCTTTCTGAAGGCCAGTGGCACTAGCTGCCTTTTAAAGTTTTTTAGGTGTGCCTCTGGAAGATCTCTTGGGTGGATGTTGAAAGCACTGCTGTCCGCAGTCATAACACACTGTGAATGTAATCGTTGTTAATTATCAATTACGTAATGCAGTTTCACCTGATTATCCCATAAACACCAAAAGTAAAAGAATGAGAAGAGAAAAAAAATCGCCTATGATGATTACATAGAATCTCAAGAATCTTAATTTTTTTTTAGAGGCGAAATCACGGCATGAAATATTTCACTAAAGAAAAAAAATGGTTTCGAGATCAGATCATGTTGAGGTCGCCGAATAGGTGACAAATTCCGATAAGCCACCGACATCGACCTCTACACACGCACATACCCAGCAAAAATTCAGAAGACAGATTGCATTTGCACTCAGTATTGGGCGAATTGTTGCCTATCAGTTACAAAGTATACTTTCTATATTATTTAACTTTGAATCTATCAACCAATTGTGGCCTTTTTACAGACCGAAATGAAAGACTTCCCTACCTTTAAGGTATCATCCAGGGTAAAAAAAAATCATTATTTTTCGAAATTTTCAATTTTTAGATGATTAAGTAGAGCTCATCAAGAGCATTCTTTTTAAAAAAAAAATTCCAGGAAAAAATGTTTTTTCTGTACAGACTTATGGAGCGCAAAAGTTTTTTCTACGAAAATTATTTTAATTGATCGTTGACAAGTCCTGTCATACTTTTTTTTCCTCAATATATTTATTGATAATCACATTAAATAATTACATTTACAATACTACAGAAAAAAAAAACACTTTAACGATAGACATTAACAGAGTAACGTAAAGCAAAATTAATTGTTAAATTATTACAAGGCTAAAAGGGATTATAAAAAAGTACAACAGGGCAATGAAATAATACGGAGTTAATACAGTTAACTTAAATAAGGCGTCAGTATCCACTTTCTTTTAAGGAATTCTTTGTTGCTGATTTTTTCTTCTGTTTCATATTTAGCGATGATCTTGGCCCTAAATCCATAAATGTTTGGAAGGATTTGTTTGCTCCTACAGTCCCACAAATAGAGTTTTCCAATAATTATAAAATAGTTCAGCAATTGAAGTAAAGGGCAAGTATTTTCCGTCAAAATTCCAAAGAGCACATTTTCCAAGCAGAGACGAATTCGTTGATTCGAAATAAGGCACCAAAATAGTTCAAATTCCATCCAAAACTGTTTAGAGCGTGAGCAGTGATAGAAAAAATGGGTTAATGATTCGGGTTGATTGTCACAGAAAGAGCATAAATCATTTGCTCTAAAACCTATTTTATACAACTTTGTATTTGTGTAAAGAATTGAGTTAATTACCTTGTACTGGAAAGCTTTAACATACGATTCGACAACGATAGAGTGTGGCAGCTTAAATATTTGCTTCAGATTGTCGCTGTTAAAATGAAAGTTACTCTGTAATTTTTTAATAATATTGGGCGGTTTAGCTTTTTCTCTGATGAGTAGGTTGTAGTAATCCTTTGATTTCCCTTTCGTAACATCAGAAGTATTGTCACCCACCACAAATGTTGGAGAGTTTACGGAAGGATACCTGTCATGACTTCTTAACGATAATGGAATGGATTTACGGAAGCCAGTCCATTCTAAAATATTTGTTTTGCATACTTTTTTAGACAGTTGATTATAAGAATCAGAACTGTTCAGACTAAGTAAAAGATCTTGAATGCAAATGACTCTCGCGTTAACATAATGTTTATAATAAACCGGCTTGTTTTACGAAATGAGACACTATCTTTTTTCTATCTTAAAGCTAGTTAATGAAACTATCTACAAGCTATCTTGTTTCTAGTTTATTCCTATCTTCATGCCCTGTAGCCACTAATAACTAATTACTATCTTAAGCCTATCTTAATAATAACTAATTTCTAGTTATTTGGAACCATGCAGATAGGCTATCTAAATACTATCTTAAAAAGGAAATTTTTGCATCGCTGCAATAGTTAGCTTTTGGATACACATAAGATAGAGTAAAACTAGCTTTTTATCGGCTAAGAAGCTAGTTTTCGGATACGTTTTTGCCAATAATGACATCATTGACATAGTTAGAAACTAGTCATTAGATAGAAGTTAACTAGCAATTTACATGTATTAATGGCACGATAGATAGCAATAAACTAGACATAAACTAGTTGAACGATAGTGTTCGGATAGCTTTAAACTAGATGTCTGGTAGCTAAAAGCTAGTGTTTGGATAGCTTTAAAGCAGATGTCTGATAACTAAAAACTAGTCTTTGTATAGCAATAAACTAGATGTATGATATCTAAAAACTAGTGTTTGGATAGCAATAAAATAGATGTCTAATAACTAAAAACTAGTGTTTGGATAGCAATAAACTAGATGTATGATATCTAAAAACTAGTGTTTGGATAGCAATAAAATAGATGTCTAATAACTAAAAACTAGAGTTTGGATAGCAATAAACTAGATGTCTGGTAGTTATTGGATAGCTTTTAACTTAGTTTTTTGATTAGCGAGGGTGGTTGCTCGGATAAGAATTAGATAGACGCGGCGTAATAAGTTGATCAATCTTAGTGACATGCCATAGTTTTAACTTAAACCTTTTAAAAATATAATAAACAGTACATTTTTAAACACGATAATGCAAGTCATATTATATTGAAATATACTTGACTGTTGCCTGTAGCCTACAGCAAAGGATTCCATTTTCATTAATAATGATTTATTAGTTCCATCACAAGCTGTTCAAAGTTCACATCAAATTTGATACAACTTTAGTATTTATCATAATTTATATAAGAACTCAGCTGCATGTCTGCGCCACTTCCTAATTTATCCACAACACCTTCTTTACATTGGAAAGCTTTGATCCACTGGGCCTTTCCCTTTTGCTCTGCAAAGAAGACATAAATATTAAAGGTCAACAATTTGCCAATTATAAGAATAAAGTTATTCCATTAAAGAGTTCTTTATGGTATTAATTGTTTTTTAAATTTATCGGCCCCTACTTGAATATCGCGGATCTATGCAAGAGGAGCCATAAACCCGATGTGCCCTTAGACTGGTTTCTCTTTACATGTGTAATACAGAAGAACAATTATAGCTAGCCATGAACGAAAATAAATTTAACCGTCTAAAACCAAACACAAACAACTTTTACTTATTGTTTACAGTAAGACAATTCCGTGCTTCCAAATATTTGTTTATCTTATCTTAGCGGAAAAGGCGGCGCATTCCAGTAGCACCGGCCAAGACTTTTAGAAAAAACCACAAGTTAAGCTCCGGAAACTTGAGGGTCACGTCACATCGATCGTTTTTTCATTCAAAAAAGTAAAGAAACAGTAAAGTAAGGAATTATAAAATACGCTTATAAAAGATTTATCAGTCACTGAATGGAACAATAACCACCAAGCTTATTTAACTTAACCCTTTTTTTCGATCATCATCAGCCAAAAAACCTCTTGATAATAACTGACAGACGGTCTGTGACAATCTTCTTAAAAAAATCCTACTTAATATCATTCACGGATAGTTGCGCTAAAGAATACGTTTCCCATAGGACTTTCAAAAGTGAACAAACTATAACTGGCATTCTTAGCGCTGACAAGCTTGATCAGGAGTTAAACTATAAGGTCAGTGTGCTGTTTGACTTGGCTCCCAGTTGTACTGAATGTCACACTAAACGTTGGTACCGCTTCTTCAAGAAAAATTTAAAACGAACAAGAACCCACACATTACGACTAAAGCAATAGAAGGTGAATTATACACAAACCTTAAAGAAGTGAGTAAATCCTTTCAGTTTGATATCCTCTATCCACGATGATTAGACGTTCGTTCAACCGACCCACGACTTCAACGGTTACTTCCAACGGCCGAAGATCGAATGAAAGGTGATTGTGTTTTTTCGCGCGATTTTTTAATTGACCGAAGACCCGGATGAAAGGCAGTCGACGGTATTTCCGTTGTCACGTACCGCACCAGAGAGTCAACTACTGCTTGTTTGCGCTCATCAGGCTTAAAGATATCAGTTACGAATCCAAAAAGTAACAAAATGGCTGAGAAAAAGGAAAAGTTCGGTTATGTAGGACAGTGCAGGCGGAGAAAAAAATTCCGAAAAGGTATATGATATCGTGGAGTTAAAGAGATTTCGCATTCGTGTCATCGATTCGACGTAGACTAAGGAATGCTGGCGAACTCGATCCTCAGGCATCCTCTTCTTGTACTGGAATATTTCTATTTTCAGCCTAAAGAAAGCGGTTCACCTTCATCATCTGCGATCACAAAAGGGAGATTCAGGTATTTTGAAAAAACAGGCCTTCTTAAAATGAGTCAGACGCGATTGATCAAGATTGATATTGCAGTAACAGTATTATCGTGTCGTGTGGAAGGTAATCGAGCCTGGCACGATAATTAATTATTACAGTCCTCCAACACACAACTGAGCACAACGCTTTTTAAAGAAACATTTTCGCAAATGGCTGTTCACTATTACAAGGTACTGTTGGTACACATGTAGGAAACTGAAACGAAAAAAGAAATAATCAAAGCAAGCCTTCATCGAGAAATCGTGGTGTGGATGATGTGATTCTCTGTGACTTTAGGATTAAATGGTTTTGTGAAGCACTAATATATAAAAGCGTCTCAGTCTTACATTAAGTTTAAAATACAGTGCAAGTCTTGATTAATCGAGCTTTCTGTGTATAAAATAAGTGAGCATTGCCAGCTAGCTGACTAACCGTGACAAATTATTATTGATAGAATTTACAATAATTTGCTATAGAAATGGTCAGCTTAATAAGGATACCCTATGTTATTACAATACTATTTGCCGACTTTGAGAAGTGCCATATTATAGTTAATATTGGTAGGTTTGAGCCTATCTTTTCACTACCTATGTTCAAGATAGTTTTAAGATAGGTTATAAAGTGTTTCATGAGAAACAGATAGCTTTCAAATAGCCTAACTTTTCACTATCTTTTCCAAGATAGCTTTTGGATAGCATATTAAATGGCTTTATGGACAATGGATAGATTTAAGATAGGCTATCTTTTTACTATCTACCACCAAGTTAGTACTAAGATAGCAGTGAGTTTAACTTTACAAAATGAAAATAGAAATCAGATAGCCTAGCTTTTAACTAACTCCAGTGAAGATAGTTTTCAGATAGCTGAGATAGTAGTTGGTTAGGCTATCTTTTTGCTATCTACATAGGTAGTTAGTTTTAAGATACTCTATCTATCTCCTAACTACCTGGCAGATATGTAATAGTGAGCACAAAACTAGGACAGAGATAGCTATGCACTATCCGCTCAAACTCTAAAATAGCAAAAAGATAGCGAGTTTTGTTGAGGAACTAGATTTTAGATAGTTGAAACTAGTTTTAAGATAGCAATAAACTAGCCAGATTATGGTTTTCCAATCTTCTTCAGTGGCAAACGTTTCACGAAATTGCGACCACCATAACAAAAGTTCCCGATAAAATTGACAAGGAATTGTGTAATCCGAGATATTATAGTTGCCCTTAAAAAGAACGATCCCGCAACGGAGCTCATTATGTGTCGTAGGTACGTAGCTTTTCCAAGTTCCATTAGTCCCACTGAAGATACGATTTAACCAAGCTAATCTCAATGATTTAACCATGCACTCGAGATCAACCATTCTTAGCCCTCCCTCTTCTTATTCATTTATAACTGAAGCTCTTGTCACCTTATCTACACCCTTCCAGAGAAATTTAAACAGTATTTTATTCAATTCTTTTAGCAATTCCTTGGGAGTTGGAAGAATCGAACAAACGTAAATGTACTTGGGGATAAGAAAAGATTTGGTTAAGCCTCGCTCTAGCGGACCATATATTAAAAAGTTTTTTAATTGAATCCAGTCGTTCTATAAGATTCTTTTCTTTAAGCAATTTTTGGTCGTAAGTAAAATATACACCTAGAGCTTTTATTGGCTCATCCGGCCATTTAACACCGAATGGTTTTTCTTTATAATGTCTCTTAGATCCAATCCACATACCTTCAGTTTTTGAACAGTTAATCTTGAGTTCAGAGAGGATTTCGAATTTGTTAAGTAGTTCAAATAACCTTTCGGCCGAGCTTGTGTCACTGAGCTAACACAGCGGTTGTATCGTCTGCAAACTGTACTGGAAAGCTTAGTTTCCTTGGTTCCTATTGTGAATCCTTTAATTGACTCTTTTTGCCTTATAGCAATTGCTAAAGTTTCTACAGCAATTATAAATAAGTAGGGGGAGAGTGGATCACCTTGCCTAACACCACCTTCTAGAGTAAAAAAAGTTAGAACTCACGCCATTGTTTATAAGCTTTGAATGTTGTTTAAGAGGTTTTCACCCATTGAAGGAAATCTCGTCCAAAGTTAAACTTTTTAAGACTGTCAATGAGAAATTCCCATTCCACACTATCAAAAGCTTTTTGAAAATATTGATGTTTTCCTTAGCTGTGAAGTCCATCATATCGAAGATAGAACGTATTGCTTCACCAATGAAACGATCTTTAACATAACCCGTCTGGTTGTAGTGAATGATACTGGGTAAACACCTTTTTAACCGACCCTTGCTGCGATCACCTTGGACATAATTTTCGTATCTACATTAACCGAAGAGATATCGGCCGCCAGTTTTCGAGGAGAGTGCGATCTTTTGCGCTTTTCGCAAGCAGAGTAATTACAGCCTGTTTTTATGAGCATGACATTTCCCCTTTTTCGAAACATTCATTTGCGCACCTGATAAAACTTTCGCTTATTAAAGGCCAAAATTTTCTATAAAATTCAGCTGGAATGCCATCATTTCCAGGGGATTTATTACGCTGGAAGCTATCCAAGAGTTCAGAACATTCTTCTGGAGAAATCAATCCTTCACAGGAATTTCTTTGCTCCTCTGAAAGTTGGGGAATATTCAGATCGTTCAAAAATGAAGATATTTTCTCTCCTGTATTAGGACTATTAATGCTGCTTTTGTACAATTCTCTGTAAAAACGCTCTTGTTCTGTTAGTATACAGTGCGGATCCGTTGTAGTTTTACCATTTATGCACAGTTTTCTTATATGCTTTTTAACGTGGTTCCTTTTTTCTAAGTTTAAAAAATATTTTGTGCTTTTCTCTCCATGTTCATGCCATCTAGCACGTGCACGTATTATTACGCCCAACTTCTCCCGAACTACGTTATAATGGGTTGTGTTATGGTCGTTTGGGTTATTTTCAAGTTTACTCTTTGCTTTACTTAAGGTTAAGTTCCTTCTTCACCCTTTCTTTTGCCTTTCTTTTAGAGTATAAATAGCATGAGCTCTTATGTTATATTTAACCCAATCCCAAGAGCATGATCTTTACTCTCTTTGCTATGGCCAAAGAAGAAATATCCTCATCGAAAACCTGTATGATCACAATTTCCCCTCTAAAAAGTACTATAGACGACCAGATATCTGAAATGTTGTTACTGAGCTGTAAAGCAATGGACCTTATGACAGAAACAGTAAATTTCAGTGCTTCGAGAAAGTTCACCTCAATTTTCCCTATTACTCGGTGTTACAGAATAACGCACTCCGGCGCAATACATCGAACGGTGTCCGCGATTGTGGTCGATGAATCGCATACAGTAGAAGAAAGACGCACAACGTAATTCTCCATACTTTTTTGCTTGGTGTAGCTTAAGTTTAAGCTACAACTCAAATCTGAAGATCGCGCTATACGTAAAAATACAACATCCTGCAAACAACACTTAAAAAGCCGGGTCCAGCGTCAAAACATTCACGGACAAAGCAGTGACAAAGAAACTACAAACCAAGGCTCCTTGGTTTGTAGTTGTCCAGACCCAGGCATTTTAGTCGGAAAAGACCAAAGAAACTAAAATATTTATTTAGCCGTAATAAAAAGCTTTAGGCTTTAAGAGTGGTCAAAGAAATTAGTTCTTTACAACTGCATCTGAGATCAACAAATTCTAATTAGCGAAAATAACATTAACCACAGGAAATAATTACTCAATACGGATTAAACATACCAACTTCATGACCTCTAAATAAATGTAAGACTTAGTGCAGCAAAAATAAGATCTACTCAGTCAAGTTTATAACGCAGTGTAGTCGCCTATGCGCGAGATAGCCACAAAGAAAAAACCTGTGTTTGTTCAAGCAACTCCAATTCCGGCCAAGGTCACGTTTTACATTATATCACGAGCTTTTGTGTCGTGTTTAGGCTGTCAACACTTTATTTCTGATTGGCTGGGAAAACTGAAACCAAACAAGTTGAGTTGAAGGGGGCGGCAGTTGAAAAGGCCACGAATCGGGGCAGGCGATACCCAGAGTTGAGAGGCTTTGTCCACTTTGTAATAGATCCGAAATGTACCCACTCATCACTTTCTCATAATTTTATAAGGGGTATCTTCTTGGAGAGCCTATACTCGATAAACAGTAATTTTACGAATATGTCTTACAAAGCACTGTTTTTATATATCATGTCCATGTGCGATCAAAACATCTTAAACCTCAGTGCCTCTTACATTGAAAATATTCTAAATTGTTATGCATCCGAACTCTAATAAGTAAACTTTCTTACCATACGAGTAGCGTAGAAGCCGTACATAGCCAAGTAATTTTTTTTCTTTTATGACAATATTCAATTGTTCCTTTCTTTCTTACTTAACTTTTATTTTACTTTTTTTCATTTGTTATTGCTTTGGTACTGAAATCTTCATGTCGAAGACAAAGTCAATAAATCTTCATGTCTTCATGTCATGTTGAACCAAGTTAATCACGGAATTTGACAGAAATCGTGGTCTACAAGTATAGTGCTCACTGTTTTTCCCTAGATTTTGGAAGTGAATGCCTCCAAAAAAGAAAAAACAGCTTGTCCGTTTTCGTCCTCGACTCCAAGACGAAAGAAGACGACAAAATCGTTTTGCAAAGTGTCCCTGAAGTGTGGGCTTCGAAATTAGCAGAGAGCGACAAGCTCCTACTACAATAAAAAAAAAATGGCTAAAAGATGACACAGCTTCTGAAAACCCATTGAAACTACCGCGAAATGCGAGTTTCACGAGTTTCTTAGCGAGCGGAGCGATCTTTTAAGGCCGCGAAGCGGCCAAGCGAGCGACAAATTCGCGACAGGTCCTGCGCCATATAAAAATCGGACGAAGGACTTTCTTGAAAGTCTATTGTAGCGGGAGAGCAGCTTCAAGAAAAAACTCCAGGAAGCGGTTTAATTTGTTGTCGATTTTTCCAGGGAAGTGTCGAACTTTTAGAAAATGTATCGAGTAAAAGTTGGCTTGGCTCAAAACGGAAAACTGCCTGTCGCAACTAACTAAAGATGCTTTCTCGACAACAGAAGGATCGAACAGAGCAGAGCCTTTCAAATAAAAATTCAAACGAAGAAACTATCGCTTCTTCTGAGTTTCTACTTTCATGTGATACTTGAACACCTTAAAATCTTTACACAAAAAAGTTTTCGGTTCAAAAGGGTTCTTTGTTTTGCGATACAGGACGCTTGAATTTCCAGGCTTTTGCGTGACGCGGCATTTAGCTGCGGCCGGGAAAGATCTTATGTTGGTTAAAAACATTACGGATTTTTGCAGATTTTGCTATCCAAACATTCCTTGTCTTAGAATTAATATTACTTTAATCTTTATGAGTTCCTCAAGCGAAGAATTCACGCATAAGTAGGAAAACTCAAAAACAGATGTTTCTGTTGTTTTCCGGCGGCCATATTTGTGCCCCTGAAGGGACACAAACATGGCGTCTCGATACAAAGCCTTATAAATCTGGGTAAAACGTTTTTCCGAATATCTCGCCTATGAACTATTGCATAGACCTGATTCGTCGCAAGGGTTTTTGCATATTTATCTTCTTTCATTTCCCAGATTCTAGACTTTCTGTATTAAAAGGTTTTCATTTTTATTTCCGCTTTCTCACGTGAGTGAAAACCGAGAATTGTCGGGTTTCGTTTGTAACCTTTTCCTGCTGTGTCAGTATTGTTTTTCCTTTTCTGGTTTGTATCAACATTGACAGCTTTGGTGTTATAATCTGTTATAATCTCGTCACGGGTAATACGCAGCCAAAAATCTTTTTTCCCCTGTTTTCTCGAAATGAAAATCAGGGCAAGTTGAGGGTATGTTTTAACCCCCAAGTAGGCAACCCATGAACCAATTTGGCTGAAATTTGGCCAACTTACCGTCAGATAGTTTTCCTAAAAAACCACGGCTGCGAATTTTGATTTCTTTTCTCGTTTTCGAGTAAGAGTATTTTTTTCACAGGTAGTGCTAATGATTTGCTATCCCTAACTTCAACTGCTTATAAAAAAAGAACACACCCACTTGACAAAAATCTGAAACACGTACAGTTTTTTAGTCGAACGTGTTAAGAAGCGAATGCGATTTGAATTAATTGGCTTCTTCCGTTTATTTTTGGCTGGCCTGGACTTAAATTTACAGTGACACCCACTTTCCCCCAAAACTTCTCATTTCTGAATCGCGTTAATATTTTGATTTTTTAAAAGGAATAAGCAATAATCTGGAACTATTAAGCTTTCAGAAAATGTACGGTTTATGGGGGAAGTTTTAATGAAATAAACGTATTGAGAAGTTTTTTTTTTGAAGGTGTTAAATTTTTAAAGATATATTTTTACGTAATAACTTTAATAAGCTCTGTCTAAAATAATAGCAGCAGGTATTTTTTTTAACTTAACTTTCCGTGATAAGCATTTTCTAAAATAGTTATCGCAGCAGGTTAAGAGGCTGCTAATTGGTATAAGCATTTGTGATTATTTATTATAAACCGAATATCCCTCAGTGACAGGTTTGAGAAGTATTAAAACCAATAACAAGTCAGCAGAATCTTCTTCTAATAATCAACTGTAGTGTGCGTTTGCTATTATTTCAATTGAAAGGTTTGCAAACTGTCTAACTAAATGGACTTTGTCATGTTTCACAAAGTTGCGATTATTTTGACTTGAATTCGTGCCTTATTTGTCTGCTTGGGTTAACAGTGCTATTCAAATACCCGCTCACTGTTTTAAAGAAATCATTATAGCTTTTTTTTAAAGTTTTCTCTTTGAAGCTGATTGGCGGAGCTAGAAATCGCGTGGCATTAAAATTTGCTTATTTAAAGGATCGAGTAGTGTGAGGAGATTTATCAAAAACTCAAACAGTGGCAAATAAATAACATAATAGATAACACAGGAAAACAAATTGAAGAGGACTGACAGCGTATTGCAATTGTGGAGTTTGAAAACTTGTTAACATAGTAATAGTTTTTCAAGTTCTGTGATTTTTGTGTTTGCAACAGTCCTTTCACATCTCAAAATGAAATAAATCCGCCATATTTTGTTTGTTTGTTTGTCAGTTGTTTTTGTTTTTCTTAGATGAATCCATAAACGACGAAATTGCTTTAGCGATAAAAATATTATCATGCTCTTGTGATCAGATTCAGCAGATTTTCATTAAGTCCTGAAGGAGTTGGCATTAGGAAGTAAAGGAACGAGGGTCTCAATGGGGTTATCGGCTAAAATTTTGGCTCTTTTACGGCTATCGGTTAATTTTTTTCAGTTACGGTTAACAAAAAAGTTAAAAATTAATTTCTTTTGTCTCAAAGAGTTAAATATTACTAAATACAAAAAAGCAAAATAAAGGCCTCAGGATCATCTCGGGATGAAATAAGCTATTCTTTTGAAAAGTTTTAACATTTGATAGATCATACTTTTCATAAAGTATTCCACCTCTAATATTATTTTACGCATAGAAATGTCAATAGTCAATTTAAAAATAATCTTTGTGAAAAAGTAAAAGCAGATACGCGAACGCCCAACTCAAGGCCAGGGCGCATTCATTTATAACAATGAACCACCCTTTTCACACTAAAGACGGATTATTCGTGTGAGACGGGTTATTCGTCGCCTGACTTTATCCGTCAATTTTAACAGACAGTTTGAAGATGGATTATCCGTTTCAGATAACCTGTGTACATCCGCCCCTTCCCCTCAGAAAAAATCGGAGAAGGGTGTCTGTGGAGGAGGGGGCGACTGTACACAGGCTAGTCTCAAACGGATAATCCATTTCTAGCTCTAGTGTTAAAACCGCCAGTAACAAAATTCCCGTGTCGAGTAGCGAAGGACTGTACAGAACAACTCTCTGCCGTTGCCTTGTCCATAGGCCTCATTATTCCGCGCGGCTCATGCGTTTCGGGTCACGTGGTCCGAGCGAGTGTTTTTTTTTCTTAGATACGCCACCGAAATGCCTTGACCGGGATTGCGTGGGAAGACGCCGTACAGGGAATAGGCATGGCAATGTCTACCGTAGCGGCAGAGAAAAACAGGGAATTGTTGTTTATCGGCAACGTGTTTTACAAACAGTGACATCTCTGCGTGTTGTTTCAGCAGTATTCCGAGGGCAAAACCCCCTGAAAATCACAAATATTAATCCTCAGCAAGAAACCAGATTTTTGCTATGGAAAAAACTTGATTATTCGAGAGAAAGGCGGAAATGGAGGTCAACACCTAAAAGGCGCTTGGCCTAACGTGCGTACGGAGTCAAAAGTAGCCTGGAAATATAAAAACGCAACCATAAGCGAGTTTAGCACCTTCCTTAAATTTAACAAATCTAGGCTAGGGAACAATTTCTTTTACGGTTAACTCTCTTTTACCCTATTTACGGCTAACGGTTAAAATTTTTCAATTTTTACGGCTATCAACTAAATTTTTGGCCGTTTTACGCCCATCGGTCAACCCCATTCAGACCCTCAGGAACTAGCCAGCAATTACTTAGCCCCTTACAATGTTTAAATTAACTTTAAAACCGCTGGAGATTTTTTCAAGGCGTCAAATTTTTTAGGGTATTTTTTTACATGCTATAAATAAGGTATAAATAACACAGGAAAACAAATTTGAAGAGGACTGAAAGCGGATTGCAATTGTGGAGTTTGAACACTTGTTAGCATAGTAATAGTTTTCCAAGTTCTGTGATTTTTGTGTTTGCAGCATTCCTTTCGCTTCTCACAGTGATAGCAGTCGCAGTTGTCAATAACTCCGCCATATTTTGTTTGTTTGTCAGTTGTATTTTTTAGATGAATCCATAAACGACGAAATTTCTTTAGGGATACAAATATTATCATGCTCCTGTGATAGCATTAGGAACAAAAGGAACTAGCCAGGAATTACTCAGCCCGCCCCTTAAGTTGTTTAAATTAGCTTTAAAGCCACCGTACTTTAAATTTGTAATCGCATTAGGAAAATTCGTTTTAAATAAAGGTATGTTCTCAGGAACTCGAGACAAAGCTTTAAAACCCATCACAAAGCTGGACATTGAACCTGTGAGGAAAACCGTACCAGAGTCACACAGGCCATACCACAAGAATTTTTGAGTCGCAGAGAATGCGGTGCCTCACGCAAACAAAACTTAAGTATTTTTTTTGCAATCCGAAACGAAGATAAAAAAAGGAAGCAATAACATTTTTTCTTCATGGTAGGAACGAGTGGGAAACTGGAATGTCGAAACAATTACCTCATTCTTTCCCTGCTAGCAGAGGTCTGTCCTCGATATAACCAGACCTCCATATTACGAACCAATTTTCGCAAGTTCCCTTACCCTTCGTAATCCAGGTTTAGATCCACTGTAAAAAAAAATGTATGAATGGGGTTAACCCACTCGCGACAAAGGGCGAAAACTATTACTGACTACCGACAAAATGATTTAAAAATTACCGACTACCGACAGGAAAAATATAACCAACTACAGACATGGGCTGATTTTGTCAATATCTGTTTCCAGAAAAAAGAGCATTTTGCAAATTAATTGTTCGCGACGCGAGAGTACTTCCGGGCATTTGGTTTGATTTTATTTATCCCCATAATTCAAGTTTATTCGTTGCTACTCCTCAGATATATGTTACAGCCGATAAGAATAAGATTCACAGTCCTGTCCTGCTTTGAAACAAACATTTACCAACATGTATTTCTACGAGGTCGTACCCACGCTAACAAAACAGTCACCGATCGGCAAACAAAATTTGTAAACAAACATCTTATTACTGTTCTCTCAGTTCGCCTTATATCAACCCAGAAATACCTACAAATAGCGCCTGACCGGTGACAAAAACACACAACGTACGAGCAAAAAGATTATCCTTCACTGAGCATAAATTTCAATTTCTTATCAGCAAATTAACAAATTCATTCGCGTTGCATCGGGTCAGTGTTCCGCAAAACAAATGTTATCGAGTAGCGCACATAAAGAAACTAGATTATAAACAGAATATTCAGGCAATAATTTATTTTAAACACATCAATTCTTAAGCATATACGATCGCAAAGCAAAGATACAAGGAACATTTCAAGTGTACCAGATCGGTGAAGATCGCGCGGCCTGTTGCGGTATAACTACAGGTCGGAGTCATATATCAATTCACACTACTCCTAGAACCATACCAGATCGATAGGCTAAGCTTCTCTATCTGCAAAGACTCTTGAGAACGTCCTGTTGCCGGACGGCCACGATGCTCTTCTGAACCTCCATGATCAAAACATTATTTTTTGCGTCTTCTTAAAACGTAACCAGTCAAACGACACAACTACACGTTAATCACCACTACGGAAGTATAACTAGACCAGCCAAAGCGACGGATTTGCGAATAAAACGAAGGATTTTCAATGATTTTACCGGTAATGGCGATTTCGAATTTAGTACTGACCCGACAAATTTATTCTGAAGAGACAAACGGCGCGCATGCGCATTATCGTGAACCAGTCCCTTCAAAAATCCCTACAATCCTCAAAGAAAATTCTTTATATTCTAATTCGCTACCCCGCTCCAACGAATATAACACATTTATCATGTAACAAGCAACCTCATTTGGGGTGTGTCAACACGAGCTGTGTGCGACCCTCTTTATTATGCCTTCGTCAACAGAATGGATGGAAATAATACAACAAACAGAATGAAAACTCGGAAATGTAAAAAATTACAGCAAGAAAAACAACCCAACAAAAAGATCTAAACTATGCTCGTATAACAATCATTCAGTAAACATACAAAACGTGCTAAACCTTTCATACAGCAGCATGCAAAAAACTACGTCTAAGAGAAACCCCTGATCACTGGGTATTTAACAGTTTGAGGGCGTAGGGACGGTCGTAAGACGCGAAGGAATATAAATGAGAACAACTCAAATATATATAGCCTACCGCTAATGAAGCAACAGAACAGCATACCATGTAACACCCCAAAGAAAAGGTTACATATAACCCATGATAAATACATTAATATTCTAATTCGCTACCCCGCTCAAACGAATATAAAACATTTATCATGTAACAAGCAACCTCAATTGGGGTGTGTCAACACGAGCTGTGTGCGAACTAAAAGAACGGGAAATACGGAAAATTAAATACCCAGTGATAACGAAACCGACAACAATGAATGAACACTGTCCTTAATGTAACCGTCTTTTGCCTTGTCTGATTTCCAACGGCCGTGTCTTTTAAACAATCTGTCAGGCGCTCGAGCATTAGCAGCAGCGGAGGCACCTCCGGCCCTAAGGCTATGGAGACCGTAGTCTTGCTTGGGAAGGCCGATGGAATCGAAAGCGCTAAGCACTAACTCCCGCGCTCTAGTATAAGACAAAGGAACAGACCCCCGCAATTTATAAGCTCCGGTACTGCGAAGAAAAACAAGAGGGCGAAAAATGAACTCTTCGCCTTCTGCTGAAAAAGAAGCGGCCACAAAATATCGTTGAACTAATAAATAAGGACATGTATGCTTGAAAGTTTTATCGATAACAACCCAAGCCCCATCCCTGTAAACGTCAGTCTTACTTCGATGAACAAAGATTCTCATAAAAGAATCTTCAAACTGAAAATCACACCTGCGTAACTGAACCAACTCGTTAAAGCGAAAAAACCCTGCATAACCTAAAACGCACAAAGTAAGCACTCGTAAATCAGACAAACTAGCTGAGGACGATCTATACTTAGAAAATAAAAGCTGAATAGCCTCGGGGGTCACAGGCTCTTTCTTTTTAACAGGGATACTGAGAAGCCTCTTAGCAGATTCTATTAAAGGTAAAACTAACGAGGAATTACAGGGGTCGGGTAGACCTGCCAAATCATGCACCCACTTGAGCCCATAATGGACTTCGTCAATAGCGCTGCAAGAAGCAGATTCTTGAATCAAGCTAAGAAAGAACAATGAAACGTGCACACTAGAAGCGGGAGATATAACAATTTCTTTAAACTGAGAAGCCCATTTTCGCCACGTATTGAAGCCCTTTTCGTACTTCCTCGCGGTACTGTCGGCTTTGGATTTAAGAAGAACTGCGGGGAGATCTTGAACCAGTGCCCGGAGTCGCCCGTCTTCAACCTGTTGAAAATTAGGCTGCAAGGCATCTTTGAGAACTTCTACGAGGATAAGAACAAAAATATATGGCAAAATTCCTCAATACACGCACTGGGAGTCAATACAGCAATAAAAAATGGACGCTTGGTAATGCCCCTGACCGGATGCAAAACTATTTAAGGCCGAATGGGCCAACTCAAAAACCACGGTAAACAAGCCACTCGGCGAGCTAGTTTCATGCGAAACGAGGACAAATGAACCGACGAGCGGAATAAAAAACACGTGGGCCAACAAAAAGCCACTCGGCTTGAAAAAACTAAGGCCCCTTAGCGCCAATTCTGACTGCCAGCACCGTGCTGTTAAACCTGTCTGAACCAATGAGTGAATCTTTGTAACACCCGAGGGCAAAAATCCCTGAGGGGTCGGGAAAATGAATGTACTCAAGGACGTACGGTTGAAATTGAATTGCATTTGCGAACAAGAAAGGCCAAAACACATTAGACGGCCAATAAGGGACGACTAAAGTACCAACCGCACCGCATACAAGGAGATGCTGAACCGCCCTAGTAATGCAGAGGACGGGAGGGACTAGCCAATTATTCTCTCCATTCCACGAGATTGAAAATGCGTCAACAGCTTCAGTGCCGGGTACGCGAAACCTAGAATTGAATCTGGGAAGATGGGTGTTGGCAGCATTCGCAAACCTGTCGACTGTATGTGGGCCCCAAAGGCGATCCAAGTGTGCGAAGAACTCGGGGGTTGTATACCAGTCATCGAAGTCTACAATGTGGCTAATCGCATCAGCACAAGCATTAAGTTCCCTGGGAACCCACTGGGGAATAAGTGTAAGTATTGTAAGTTCGACAAAAATAGAAAATATCAAGCGCAATAGAATGCAATTCTGCACTAGGACTCCCTATCTCCACAACACGAACGGCCCCTTGGCTGTCAGAATGCCACTTTACACACTTACCCCGAACCAAGGCTTTGAACGCAAATTGTATAGCCTTAAGTTCTCTCCAGGTAGAGCTCTTAGCTTCTTCGCAAGCAGTCCACATACGATGGGACACCTCATTAGTGCCCACAACAAAAGCCCCGCAGGCGACGTTGCTAGCGTCCGAATAGCTAAACAAAAGGGGAGCATTATAAGGCAAAATAGGTCTCGTATTAAGACTAACGACATTGTTTCTCCAGGAAAATATTTCAGAGAGGCAATCATTATGAAGCCCGATATTAAAACGGGAATCCCAACTACGGCGGGATTCTATGACTTTGTAAAGGAGTTAAAGGAAACGGGTTTTGAGACGAGTCAGGTTACCCAAAACTGGCGACATGGACATAACATGACCTGCGATAACGGCACAATCCCGAGCCGTAACATAAGGTGCGGATAGAAGAAATTTGTCAATCAGAGCGATAAATTTGCAAATACGTCTAACGGTAATAGAAATGGTACCGATAACTAAGTCCCAGTTTAAACCCAACCAAACAAGCACCTGAGTGGGGTTCCATAGTGATTTGGCGGAGTTGGCAACAAACCCCGCACTGCTTAAGGATGATTGCACAAACAATGAATTTTCCTTGGCCATAGGCAGTGAATCCCCTTTTCCGCACCCATCGTCGAGGAACACAACAATTTTAATCCCGTTAGACCTCCAAAACTTAACGAGTGGTCTGAGACACTTGGTAAAGACGTATGGGGCTGAGCTTAGACCGAACGGAAGTGATGCAAAACAAAAATACCGAACGGTACCAGAAAAAACCCAGGAGAAACCCAGAAAAGTTTGGTGATCCGGAAAAATATCGATATGGTGATATCCAGACTTGAGATCGAAACTGAAAAGGTAATCGCCCTTATTGACATACGATAATAAAACTCTCCAATCTTCACACCTAAACTTCTGTTTCCAAACGAAATGATTGACATGACGTAAGTCCAGAATAAGCCTCTTCTTGCCTGAAGACTGTATCGAGACAGAGAGCGGATTAACGACATGTGGAATAAAGGGCACCTCAACGACGGCGTGAGTGTGGACTAACTAAGCGATAGCCGACTCCACGAAAGACGCATTATTAAGAGCTGACTGATTGTTAGAAAAACGCGCCTGACAAGGTGTGCTAATGAATGGGATCCGATAACCGAATTTAATAGTATCGATAACAAAACTATCGGCACCAATAGTGTGCCAATAACTTAAACAGGACCTAAGTCTACCCTTAAGTACTGGCAATGCGGAATTCTGTTCAAATTCAAATAGCTAGATTGCGATCATAATCGAAATCGACTAATGAACTAGAGTCCCTTTCGCTGAAATACTCCAAATAAGAAGGATACATGTCTAATAAATTGAGTAAAGTTAATATCTAACCTTGGAGAACAAGTTTTTAATTCTGTGGTCTTATTTACCTCCAATGCCCGAAAGACCAGAAGAACTAGGAAAGAACGGCCCCGAGCTTGAAGATCTGGCTTGAGGATTAACTTGACACTGAGATCTCCAATGACCTTGCTGGCCGCAGGCGAAACAAATATCACTTGGTCTTGGTTTGCTGAAAGCGCCAAAAGTACGAGAAATAGGTCTGGAGGATGATGAATGTTGACCAGCAAACGCGGTGGTTGCGGTAGATGATTGGAGTTGTGAATAACCTTGCTTGGATGGCTTCGCTTTCTGTTGGCGTTGGTTGCGTTTACGAAGGGCCCTCTGCTCGGCACGGCGGATACGCTTTTCGTCCTCTGACCCGCTAGCCAGCTCGTCTGATAAATACTCGTTCACCAAATCCCAACCGGCGGCGGACTTGTCTGCCAGTCTGATAAGTTTGTTGCGCTTCTTGATGTCAGAGTCTAGTTCTTCCAGGTGAGTTTTAACAAGGTCTAATTTTCTCTTCCCGAGAGCAACTGACGCCGACTTCACCTTCTCTGCAAGGTCGGAGTTGAATTGAAACTGTTTCTTATTACCTTCGAATCGAAACGTGATCTTGGATTCTTCTTTAAGCTTTTTGGCCACAGAATCGGTATTACTGCACGACTCGTCTTGAATATCGCGCTTCAAGGCGCCCAACGTCTTATCGAAATAATCCTTAAATAGAGAGAACGCGGACGCTATATCACTGGATTCTGAAGACTGGATTGGTACTGAAGCCTCGAGAGATTGAGACAAAGGTTGTTTAGGAAGCGAAGGCAGCAAAACGTCGCTGCTAGGAAAATCTGTGTTCGCTGGAGTAACGTCTTCAACATCAGACACAATTTTGAGGGCGTAGGGACGGTCGTAAGACGCGAATGAATATAAATGAGAACAACTCAAATATATATAGCCTACCGCTAATGAAGCAACAGAACAGCATACCATGTATCACCCCAAAGAAAAAGTTACATAACCCATGATAAATACATTTCCCGTTTAATGGAAAGCACTTTCAGTACAAACCCACGGCGCCGCGATGGGCACAAAGACAGCAGTTTCCTTTCCAACATTTTCATGGCATATATTGAAACACAAAGTTTAATTAAGCAAAAACCGTCTTTTAACTAACTGTAGATGACAATGACATTTTTTCCCTATATGGGACATAAGTAAACCAGACAACTGTGCCGCGTTTCTTCGCGGAACAACTTACATCACCCTACTATGAAATTCACGGCCGAAATATCTGAAATTAAAGAGAGACATTCTTTTCAGAAACAGTTGTATACCAAGGCACAACATTCAACGAAAAATGAGGAGAAGCTATCCTTGACGTAAAGACGCATTTCAAACGGAAACCGCCTTACAGTATATACATTTTCACCTCTTATCCTCCACCAATTGTTAATTAAGAGTGAGTCTCCCGGCTAAAAGCGGTCCACTGCGTTTCGGGTCGGAAAATCAATCTTCTTTAAACTTTGCCCATGAATATATCTTAGTCCAAAAGTAATTGAAACCGCATTAGTTTTTGAAAATATTTCAAAATAAAATTTTTCGGAAGGAAAATCACTTCAGCACTCGGCGGCCAAATTTTTGCTCGCCTCTGCTAACTGCGGGCAGTGGATATTGCTTTTTGTAAAATTTTCCATAATCAATAAACAGTTTAATAGTTCGCTCTATAACACTCAAATCTTTGTTATTGGAATGAATGCTTTGGATGGCTTGCCATCCAGCCGGCCGTTGCAATGTAGGATCCAAGAACATGACCAAGTTCCCGCAGTGGGCTTAAACGTAATCGCAACAAATCAAATCTGAAACTTCCTTTTTTTTAGTCAAGCCTCTAGTTTTTCCTTATCGAGTAAGACCCCTGAAAGAATGAAAAGATCAGCTTTGTTTCGTCAATTTGATGATTTTGACGTATGGTAGGTCAAGGTTCCTCCAGGGTTTTTAGTAGGGAGTACTCTTCGCTGAGGGTTTCCAATAGGGTTCTTCAATCCCGTAATCCGAACCTGAAATTTCGTGAAGTCCCGTAATCTCGAGGGTTATTCGGGAATCCCACCACCCACGCATACTTTCAATCCCGAATCTCGTCCTGCTTTAAAATCCCAAATCTCGAGCTTTTAACACCCTCCTTTAATTAGAACAGCTAAAAGTTTTTTTCCTTACTCTCAATGTTCTAAAGAACGAAATGATATTATAGATCATCATATTTTGTGGTTAGCAATTTATCTTCTTTAATTACAATTTTTAAAGAGGGTTTAACCCCCCCCCCCCCTTTTTTCCCGCCCATTTCCTTTTTCATCAAGCTGGGATAAATTCATTCCCATGCTCCTCCCATCTTCCACTAGAACAGCCACTGGCTTTTTAGCTACTTTCAAAGTTTTAAGAACGAAATAACATTGTAGATAATTATATTTTCTGGTTGGCAGTTTATTTATTTATTTATCTAATTTTTTTAGAAAGTCATTTTTAAGTAGGGTAACCCCCTTTTTTCATCCATTTTCGTTTTCATTCAGCTGGGATAAGTTCGTCCCCAGACTCCTCTCATTTTGTACGTCATCATGCTGACGATTAACTATGGCGTGAGCAGCAAAAAAATTGTTTTTGCTACTTTTTGTGGGCCACATCCATGAGAAGAGGAATTTTTGTCTACTAGCTGAGGAGTTTCCAAGTTTTTTTGCTCGCTAATTGGTCTGCTGCAGAGGCTATCTGAAGTATTTTAGAGTAAGTAATCATTTACTTCCAAGACCTTTCAGTACTTTCATGTGTCAATGCTGCAGGCATCTTGCTACGGTTATAGCTAATGGATCTATTTGCCCTAGAAACCTGTTTCCCTCGTTTCAAGGTGCTTAACTTTATATTATATTATATATTAACCCTTCAGTCCCTTTTGTTCTATTTTGCACTGTGTATTGTGTTGGACGTGGCTGCATTGCAGTTTGTTGGTCGCTCAATATCGGTGTTTTTAACTTTTAACATTTTACTTTGCACTGTATATTTGTGTTGGACGTGGCTGCATTGCAGTTGTTGGTCGCTCAATATTGGTGCTTTTTCTAACTATTTAACTATTAACCAATTTTATTTGTTTTTATGCCTACAACACTCTCATTTACACACACCCTCCCTCCCCACCTTACCCACTATTTAGTGGAGACTTGGGAACCCTTTCATTAGGGATTCCATACCACACCTGTAATGCCACAAAGGTTGCTAGAGAAACTACTGTTTTTTTGGTTTTGTTTTGTTTTTTTGTCTTTTTTTCAAAGCTATGGTGGGTACCTAACAGTAGGGGTACCATTTTGGCTACTAGTCAACTCTTTGAATGGTTTATGGTGTTCACATACTTCCATTCAATCTACTTTATATTTTATTTTCAACTAATCTTCCTATTAATTTTTTCAGCACAAACTACATATTAACTCAGACATAGTTTAATCATTATCTCCCACAATTCACACCACTTACATATTTTTACTATCTCATCCCACACTGGCACTTCATATAGTTTTCACTAGTTCTTTATTATTATAATTATTTTTTAATTGCCTTTTATTTATTTTTCAATATATATGTATTTTGTTCTCTAATTTATTTACTCTACTTTGTTTAGATTAATTTTATTTGACCTATACAGGAGATCGAGAGAGATTATTTTGAGCAATAAAATGTGGAGTCTATCAAGTACAACTTTTCTTTTGCATCTTCTCTCAGTCTTTTTCTATTTCTTCAATTTCCTTCTTTCCTGGACTCGACACGGGAATGTCGGGCATATGACCTGGTACCGTGTTAGAAACATTCCTGCTCAGTTGTGCTATGCCCCTGATGATTCACAACTTTTTAGAGCCTTGGTGTCGATGCATCCATTGTCCCAATATACCTGGGTCTCTTAGCCTTCTCTTTCCTACTCTTCCATGTTTTCTTTTATCTGCAAATTACCTTTTTCTACTTCCTGGAATTTTACACCAAAAAGTTTCAAGAACAAAGTAATTCGCGATCGGGATGGGTATTCTTGTTGTTGTTGCTGTTGTTACTTTATTTCTTTTCTCACTTCCTCTTTTTATGGTAGATGTTTTTTTTGTTTTGTTTTGTTTTTGTTTTGTTTTGTTTAGTTTTGTTTGTTTTTTTTTTTTTACTTGAGTGCCCTGTTCTTTTTAACACGCTCCTTTAATTAGAACAGCTAAAAGTTTTTTTCCTTACTCTCAATGTTCTAAAGAACGAAATGATATTATAGATCATCATATTTTGTGGTTAGCAATTTATCTTCTTTAATAACAATTTTTAAAGAGGGTTTAACCCCCCCCCCCCCCCTTTTTTCCCGCCCATTTCCTTTTTCATCAAGCTGGGATAAATTCATTCCCATGCTCCTCCCATCTTCCACTAGAACAGCCACTGGCTTTTTAGCTACTTTCAAAGTTTTAAGAACGAAATAACATTGTAGATAATTATATTTTCTGGTTGGCAGTTTATTTATTTATTTATCTAATTTTTTTAGAAAGTCATTTTTAAGTAGGGTAACCCCCTTTTTTCATCCATTTTCGTTTTCATTCAGCTGGGATAAGTTCGTCCCCAGACTCCTCTCATTTTGTACGTCATCATGCTGACGATTAACTATGGCGTGAGCAGCAAAAAAATTGTTTTTGCTACTTTTTGTGGGCCACATCCATGAGAAGAGGAATTTTTGTCTACTAGCTGAGGAGTTTCCAAGTTTTTTTGCTCGCTAATTGGTCTGCTGCAGAGGCTATCTGAAGTATTTTAGAGTAAGTAATCATTTACTTCCAAGACCTTTCAGTACTTTCATGTGTCAATGCTGCAGGCATCTTGCTACGGTTATAGCTAATGGATCTATTTGCCCTAGAAACCTGTTTCCCTCGTTTCAAGGTGCTTAACTTTATATTATATTATATATTAACCCTTCAGTTCCTTTTGTTTTATTTTGCACTGTGTATTGTGTTGGACGTGGCTGCATTGCAGTTTGTTGGTCGCTCAATATCGGTGTTTTTAACTTTTAACATTTTACTTTGCACTGTATATTTGTGTTGGACGTGGCTGCATTGCAGTTGTTGGTCGCTCAATATTGGTGCTTTTTCTAACTATTTAACTATTAACCAATTTTATTTGTTTTTATGCCCACAACACTCTTATTTACACACACCCTCCCTCCCCACCTTACCCACTATTTAGTGGAGACTTGGGAACCCTTTCATTAGGGATTCCATACCACACCTGTAATGCCACAAAGGTTGCTAGAGAAACTACTGTTTTTTTTGGTTTTGTTTTGTTTTTTGTTTTTTTTTCAGTGCTATGAGAAAAGAAGATCATTAGTTCTTTAAGTTAACATTGATTATAGTTCAGTGCAATGTGTATTATGATTTTAAATTATTTGGATAAAGTCGATGTACATAGGACTGTATAATCTCCAAATAAAACATTGTCTTGTCTCTACAAACGTCTGTGAAATTTCACGCTTTTCTGTATCTTAGGTAGTTGTCAACAAATCGCGTTGAAACGTGGCAACTATACTATTAAATTCTAAGGCGCTCTTTCCAGCTTTGTTGACGTGTTTCATTCCTTAACTAGTCCCAGACTAAAGTTGAACAAATCGTGAAAGGATGACTATTGCAATAAATCTTACCAGTACTTATTGAATGGAGACGTGTTCTATGCAGCCGCACCACTTGCTCCCAACGAAATGATTCAAACGCCTGTTTAACCGTTAGTTTATACAAAAGTCAATACTAACAGTCAATCATACGACCGATAGTCACAACCGTTCTATAAATAAGCTCAACCCACGCAATAGAATAAAAACGTGTCATGCAGTGATAAAGTTTAAATTATTTTATGTAAATATTATATAAGCTGCAACATTTTTGTTTGCTCAGGTTGCGATCGATATGCATGCTCTAACCGTTTCACTGAGTACCAGCCATATGATATTTTCCCTGATTGACAAATCTTGAAATGACAGTGAGTGACAGACCTTCTCAAAGCAGTCACCTAATAAAACAAGAAAGCCAGTTAAAAATTTCTCCAAAATATATTTTTTAATTGAATATAGTCACTATTGTTATATCAATATATTATGTTTGTACTTCAGTGGTCAGTTTCTTCGCCTGTGTAAACACTTATCGACTGCTGGGCAGTTTATTTCATCCTATTATTCGACGCTGTAAAGCCAACTAAATAAAACAAACCACAATTTAGCAGAGGGTCTCAAGTGGGGTGGTTGCTTCAAATTTTCAGTTCCCATTTTGAGTCCGGTTGACCGTTAAATTTTAAAGTTTTGGCGGTTATTAAAAAATGGACACTTAGGGACGGACCATTAGAAAAGTTATGGGGGGGGGGAGAGGAATTTTCGAGCTGCAAGAATTTTTTTTCGTTATCAAATTCTTTGCATGAATTTTATTTAGGCCATTGCATGAATATTTTTTAGGGTTAATTGGCGTGCATGAATTTTTTTTTCATTTAATTTTCCCTTGCGCGAATATTTTTTTTGTACTTCGCCCGCCCCCCCCCCCCCCCCCCCCCACATAAGTTTTCTAATGGTCCGTCCCTTAGTCCGTATCAACTTCTGTTTAAATTAATATTAGCTGTTGTGTTTTGGAGGTTCTCTTGACCTTTCAATTGTAAAATTACGAAATATTTACTGGTTTTTCTGAGACTCTTCTAGCAAGAATGAAGTGAAGATTAACTGAAATAGTGAGATTTGAATTGCCTTGAAATTATTATCCTTCTTTTATAGCGGCCCGTGGAAGGTTTGTGTTGCAAACCAAATACCGTATCGGGCAAATATAATTCGCCACTTTATCTTTGTTTTCTTTCTTTATTTTTTCTATCACTCTTCCTGCCGCAAGGATCAGTTTACTGTTTTTATTTCAAAATTTGGTACTCAAGATTTTACTGATCCAAGTCTACTAAACTGATTCGGCTGACCTTCATTGGTTTGTCGTTGTGCTGTTTTGCCTTCACAAGTGTTTAAAATGTAGCTAAATGTTATTACAATCATTAATTATTAATGTTAATATTAATCTGCTTTTTTGGCGATCGACGGTAAAAAATTTACCGATATATTTCAACGACGGTTGACCCTATTCAGACCCTGTCACTTGGGTAACCATGCGAATACTTGCACTCCAATACTGTGGTTGAGCAGATGATAGTTCTGAATCGATTCAATGTAGTGAGAAATCAAGACCAGACCCTAGATATGCACTGAATAAAACGCTAAACTTTTTACCATTTCAAAGCGCATGAAAGCGAAATACGGTTATTTTTTTTCCTTTTTTGTGACAATGGCGACTTTAATCGAGCTCATCATAATTTTAAATACACTGTTTTGGTTTCCAACGGGGGTCAGCTTTGTATGAATAATGAACGTGGACAGTTCAACCGTTTAAAGAGCAAAAAGCCGTAAAGTAACTCAACTTTCATTATATATATTCTAGATGCAGTTATGTGTAATTACTTAATTAACTAGGCGTCCTGTTCGTTAAATTAAGTCAAATCAAGTCAAGTCAAGTTAGGTTTATTTCACTTTTCAATGGAAGATTTGGCTTCATTTTAAAATGAAAATAATTAATGATGTACCTTTGATTTACATTTCATTAGACAGGCATATATATAGACAACAAAAACTAAAAGATCGGATAAGTGAAGGGAGTTTATGCAGGGACTAAGAGTCGAGTAAGCCGAGTTTAATTTCAAAGCCAACTCCCAAAAGTATCTCAAATTCAAGTCTGTCGCGCGCCCCACGTCAGGGAATCCAAAGACGGTTTTGGATTCTGGACTTCACGCTGTGGATTCCGGATTCCTTGTCAGTGGAACTTGGATTCCGGACTCCAATCGCTAGTGGGATTCCGGATTCCTGAGCTGTATTCCAGATTCCACAAGTAATATTTTCTCGGATTCCAGATCCCATAGGCTAAAATTTCTTGGATTCCGGAATTCGGATTCCCTTTCATGGAGCGAAGTCTGCCTCATTTCAATCATTGAAAATCACTGAGAGAACAACGGATTTCAAACGGAAATGTCCTCTTTTTCAGCGAGTCAGCATCATCCGAAATTTCACTGGTATCAGACAGCAGTTATGACTTGAAATATACGTATGCATATGGAGTGATATTACATGAGGTTAGTACCCGAGCATAGTATTCATGAAACAGGGGGATGGGAATCCGGGAAAAAGCGGGAGCGGGAGGGGTACGGGAGGTGGGAGAGGCTAGAAAGGGAGGAAGGCGGGAGTTTTAAAAGGATGGGAAGCGGGAGAAATAGGAGGAAATTGGGCAACAACACCAGGAGCCCATCACCCATGGGCTCCTGATAATACTTAATATTTCGCTATAATCAAAAAACAAAAAAGGGCTGGAGGCGGGATTCAAGGTACGGTAGGCGGGACCAGTAAAATGATGCCGTTAATCGATTCCTGTTTCTGTCGACCCAGAATTAGTTTGCGAACTAAATGTTTCTCCTAATCACTGGTTTTCCGATTAGACTCGGATATAAGGTTCTATGACTCAATTCAGCGGCTTTTCTTTGTTCTCCTTTTTGCCCATCAATATTTTAAAAACGGTTAAGTACAGCAACGACTTATAAGAATGGCGAAAAAAGAAGGGAAAGGTATGAATGAACGTGGGCGACTGGTCGATCGGCTATTTTGCAACTGACGTGGCCATGGTTTATTCCGGCCTGAATATTTTTGAGGTTGGAATAATTTTACCTTTTCTGTTGCGGCTCTATCGTCAATGGATACTGATAGTTTCAGATGAATTGACCCCATTCAGAGACATCTTCAGACACGAACATATTGCTGTTGTTGGTTGATTCTGTGCTGGAGTCATTACTAAGTGTCTTTACCCGGTTAAAAAGTTAACGTCCATCCGCTGTTGCTATCAGTTGCAACAGACGACAGGAAACAGTTAAGAATCCTAAATATAGTCTTAAATGACAAAACTGGTCTATTATGTTTTTAATTTAATTGATGCGAAAATTTTTTTAGCCTTCCGAAAAAAGCTAATTTGGGAATAGACACGTGACTGATGACGTCATTACCCTAAATGTGACATGTGAAGATATTTTATGGCAGATGTTACCTTGTTGTGGTCTGTCATTCTTCTACGTATAAAATTGTTAAAGTTATAAAGCCTTTTAGAAAACTTGCATCAAAGGATTCTGGGATAATTTTTATGATAATTATAATTTACTTTTATAATGATGATGATGATGATGATTATTATTATTATTACAAGTGATACCAGTAAAAGTAAATTACAATTATTTTACACTATATAAAGCTTCGAGTTTAAACCTTAAAATTATTTGATCAAAAAGGTTTAGCTGTCTCGTCTTTCTTCGGTGCCGCATTTTTATACGACGAAGTCACTGTTCGAGGTTGTTCGCTATACTGAGAAGTAATTCCATCAGGGGCACCCAACGTCACTTTTCGGAAAATATCTGTTCGGAAGACGATTTGAGATTTAGAATTTTCGGAACAGTTTTTGTAAAATTTCTTGCTTGCTTGCCTCTCCTAGGATTTTCGAACATCTAAAAAATGGTATAATTGCGCATTTTTAATGGATTTTTACCCTAAAAAGGTCACCTAGAATTTTCAGAAGCCTTTTTTCTGGCTGAAATTTTCGAAAAGGTAAGTTTTCGTCCCTATAATTTTCGCATCACTAGACTTTCAGCTACGAAATGCGAACAGATGAAGAATTTTTAGGGGATAAAAATATGCCTATATCTACCGTTTAAATACTAAAATACGTTTAACAATGCTATGTTTAAGTGGTTTTGAACTATATTCTAGTTGGGTGCCCCTGATTCCATTTGCTTTTATTGAAATGGATGGATGAAAATTGATCGCTCTTTTTAATATACAAACCATGTCCAGCGACATACAAATCATGTCAAAGAGGAAGCAAAATCAACTATTTCAGCTGATTCTTAAGTCGCGGCACAAGTCGGTTAATAAAATGGATTTACAAAGAGAGATACAAATTGCTGTTACTGAAAAGAAAACAACAACTTAATAACAGCCTGCAAACCACTAAACTGAAACTTATATCATGTTAGGCCCCTTTCAAACGGGGAATTTCTTATGAGTGCCGAACACCTAGTCTAGTCCATGAAAGTACTTATTATAAATACGGCAGCTGATTCAGAAGTCGGATATGATGGTGCGAATTTAACTCCGTTAGTTGTAAATATTCCCAGTCTCTTGAATTTTTTTTACAATATGGATAATGGTTTCTATAATTAATGCATTATATTCGCCACATGTGAAAAGAAATGCGACTTCGAAATCAAATGTTGAACCTAAGTGGAATTTTCGACCGTTTCAGTCGTAGATTCTACAAAGTCGAATTTAATTTGAAAGTGTGGAATTTAGTAGATTCAGACGTCCCATCTCAAAGCAGTTACCTCTCGAATTAAATTAGGCACATGTGAAAATCGACGATTGAGCTTGGTAATGATAACAGTTCCAGTATTACTAAAAATACCGTTAGATACGCTATGATACATACGGCATTATTTTATATTCCTGTAAACTTTGCTTTCAATTTACCACATTATGTTACTACAATAGCTATATGCACCACACAGGCAAAAAAAAAAGAGTAAAAAAGATATTCTAAAAATAGAAAAAAATAAAAATAAAAATAATGGTTACCAGGAGCCGAGCTCCTGTGGTTACAAAAAATTGGCTGCAAGGGGATTTGAAGCCTGAACCTCAGAATCAGTTAGAGCTAAAAGTTAACGCCTCAATCCAGTGGATCACCACGGTAAACGCTAGCATTGAGTTTAAAAGATATATATATATATATATATATATATATATATATATATATATATATATATATATATTCCTTCTCTATGGTGATTGACAGTTTTCCCTTTTTCTGCTTTGAAAATGGAATAATAATTACTCAGAGACAAAACAGTGTGAAGAATCGTTGAGAAAAACAGCAAAAACTCGACAATTTAGGGGAAAAGGTACTTTAAAAAACAAACTAACACATTCAAAACGCTTTGATCACGTCACTTATGACGTCATGTCCCTCTTTTGGTCATGAAATAAATTGTCAGGTAAAACATTACTTTACCGCAAATTTTCTTTGCCCAGTGATAAAAGGTTGACTCTCTACAGCCCTCGGCCTAGTCTCCCGACTTTCTCGCTCATGCTCATTACTCCCCCACACAACTAAAACCTTAAGTATACTATTTCACTCGTTAATGAAATCTTGTCGCAGCAACAAAAAACCTTATTCGAAAATAGTCACGTGACTGATGACGTCATTGCCTTAGGTGAGACATGGGAAGATATTTTATGGCAAATGTTATCTTGTTGTGGTCTGACAGTCTTGTACGTATAAAATTGTCAAAGGTTTAAAACTTTTTAAAAAATTGCCTCAAAGGATTCTAGGAGATTTTTTATGATAATGATTATTTACTTTTATAATTATTATTATTACTATTATTAGTAATTATTATTATTATTAATACTAATTATTAAAGGAGCTGTGTCACGAAATTCAGCCATATTGAGTAATTACAAAATGCCTCTTAACTTAAGAGAAACATAAATATAATCACTTAAAACATTAAAGGAAGGTTAAAATACCACAACAGATACAACAGATTCTACGGATGGGCAAAACTGAAGAAGATTGAAACGGATTTAAATTAGGGTTTTTGAAAACTGTTCAGCCTACTGAGTTTTTCAAGGCTGTTTGCAGTTTCAAAAATAATGCTCAGGAGACATATTTGTTTGTCTCGAATTTCTGATTTTGTCATTTACATGACATTTCTTTGCTTACTTTAAGTTCCATAGCGATTGAGGGCGAGTAATTGGCAAAATTAAACAAAAAGAACTGGACTGCCGTGACACAGCCCCTTTAATTATTATATTAATTATTATTGGAAAGAAGAACTCGAAGCACTATCTGAGATAGCAAGGAGCCATGCAGCCTACACTGTATTCACGAACGGTTACAATCCAAGTTTACCTATTTCATACGTACAATAGAGTCGTTTGAAGATTACGTTGACCCAATCCAAGAGGCGATTGACGACTTACTTCTCCCAACACTATTCGGTGAGAGGAAGCCCTTCCCTAGTGATCTCCGTCAGCTCGTCACTCTGCCCTGCTCAAGGAGGGCTAGGCGTACCCGACTGACGGTTTGAAGCCGCACAGCAGTTTGCTGCTTCTACGTCAATATCAGCACCGCACGTAGATTCTATTACCACATACAGCATGTTCATAGTGGCAGGCGAGAATTCCACGGAAGAGTTAAAAAGACAACATCAAGCCTTGAAAACTGCGTCGGTGAAATCGAGAATGGAAAGTATTGAGTCCACTCTACCCTAGGATCTGCTGCGGTCAGTTAACCAATCAAGAGACAAGGGGGCGAGCTCATGGTTTACCGCAGTGCCTCTTGTCGATCAAGGCTTGATGTTGAATAAACAAGAATTCTCTGCGTTTAAGGTATAATATGCCCCTGTCCGACTTATCGAGCAAGTGTCACTGTTTGTGGTGAGAAGTATACCGTCTGCCATGCCCTGTCATGCAAAAAGGAGGGTTCATGGCGCAGAGACACGATGGTGTTCGCAACCTACTTACCTCACTTATTGGTAAGCGGTTTGCACCAACGTTGAAGTCGAACCACGACTACAACCTCTCGATAATGAGTGATTCAACCTCAGAAGCGCGGGAACAAGCCCGGAGGCAAGACTGGACTTCAAGGCAGGGGGCTTTTAGTCTCGTGGAGTTACAGCATTTTTTGATGTCAGAGAAACGCATGTTAACTCTAAGTGCAACCAGGAAAAAACAACATCCACAATCTTTAAGGAGCAGGAAGAGGAGAAAAAGCGGAAGTATTGGATCTTTCGGTGGGATGGGAGGCGACTGCAAGTGCTTTCTCAAACGCCTATCTAGCCGAGAAGCTCTCAGAAAAGAATGAGGAACCTTATCACTTACAATTACTTGGATTAGGACATTGCTTTCTTTTGAGACTTTAAGGTCGGTATACACATGTGTAAGTAGCCTTTTCACAGACCCTCTATTTTCTCTTCAAAGTCCGTCGGGCGCGCGTGATAAAATATATACCGCAGGGGATTTATTGACCGCCAGCGCATGGGGGTAGAGGTGGGGAAAGAAGAAAATAGACGGTCTGTAGACATCTTTGGGAGCAACGGAAACTTGCTTTTCCCAGGAAAAGCAAATTACCATTGGCTGAACGGCAATTATCCTGTCTTCATCATGTCAACGACCCATCACTCTTGCGTCATGTGAGTAGAAACGTTTATCATTGCCTGGACGCGCTAACCGCGACACTTACTATTGTAATTTACATTAAAAAAATAAGGTCGATTGAAAGCCCCGCCGACTTGTAAACTTGGGATGGAGTCATACTGCAAGCTTGTGTTGACCATGTTGACCATAATTATCTTTTGTATCGGAGTGTAGACTATGGAAACCGTGCTTGACAACTGTTTGGCACAATTTCAAGCAAATAAAAGCGTGCTCAAAGAACAAGAGCAGCCCCAAGCTGTTTTGGGTTTACTAGCAAAAGGATGTCGTGGCGGTTCTTCTTACGGGTTTTGGAATAGTGAAACTCGAACGAAGAGAAAAGAACGTGGAATTGTAGTGGCATCACCATTACAAAGTACTATCAATGATCAAGTTGAAGCAATGAGAGAAGCTGGAATTTCAGCCATTGCATTACCTCGGCGCGGAACCATGAGGTGATGCGGACATTCTGTTTTTTAATAACAGATAGCTATCATAGTCGTACTCGCTTTCTTGAACTGGCTTTAACTCATTCTTGTCAGGTGAAAAATAGGCATATTTCAACCACATTTTAATTTTATTTGATATTTCCAAAACTATTTGCAGGAGATTTGAAAGCTACACATCAATTTAATCAGCAATGATTAGGCTTCGCAGGAAAAAAAAATTTGGCTCCAAAGGAGTTCGCATTCTTATGAAATAAAATTATAACCATCATAAATTAGCATAATTTATTCAATAAAATTTTGCAAAATACATAAAATATGAATCAGAGGTGTGAGTATCCAGAAAAGTTAAAAGGGAAAATTTTCCTTGATGTATCGCCTGCAAATCCTCCAAATCTGGTGGAAAAAGAGCAAAAACAAAATTAATTACCAATTTTTACTCATAACCATTTAATTCAATTAAAATCAATGCAAAATGTAATTTTTGTTTTGGTTGGGTGTGTCCTTTGGGGTGAACAAGAAATTGTTGTAAAAGGGAAAAAAGAGATACCTCTCAAACCCCAAAAGTTGTTTTTTTTGGCCAAAATAACAATACTTCATAGTTTACTCACAACATGTGCAAAATTAATAGAAATCAATGCAAATATTTTCAATTTTCGGGAATTTGGGGGCAGAGTGTTTCTATCTGCAGTTATGTACATATATATGACTGTTGTAAAAGGCAAACAAAAGCTCTACTTCATCACCCACTATCCTAGTGTACCCAGACTACAATACTTATTTCTTATTCTGTTGTACTCATGAAACCTAAATTACCACATCAGGGGCAGAGGGGGGGTGGGGGGGGGGGGGATTGGGGATTATACAGAGCAAAAAGAACAACAATAATATTATGATTCATCATTTGAACAACATATTCATCAGTTCATACGCAGAACAAGCTTTATTTTATAGAAATATATGTTGACAATAAACTGAACTGGAGGACTTTATCATCTCAAACCCCAGAATCCCCTCCATCGCCCTCATCACCAGGGTCCAAGAACCAATCTAAATTCTTGATCACTTACAAAACACATCAGACACACGTGTAATTTAGAAGATTGTTTCGTTAAGTCTTTGAGGACATCAAATAACAAGAAAGACCCAAGTCGTAAAAGAGAGAGTAACAAAACGACGATAATTTTCAAAGCACGCACACCGGAAAGCTTCCTTAGCAACATAATGCATTTTCGAAAAACACTGCAACTCGAGACTTTGGCGTCACAAGCACACTACAGCGAGTCTTTTCACAGTGATGCCCCAAAACGACATTTCTAAACAATATTATAGAGCTATTCACCCCCAGATGCGAACTGAGAAAGATATTTTGATGAAATAAGCAAGAATTCAAGCGAATTAAGACCACATTTTCCCGCAATTCAAGAACATATGTTCTGTTGCTCGTGACCTCGTGGCGTCGTATGAAAAAATTTCTTTCTCACTCACCTCGAATTTGCTCTCATTGAAAAGAAGGCGATCTAATTCACTTTCTTCACCAATCTATATTCCTTCTGAACCACTAATGCCTTCGTAGACCAGAGATGTTGCTTCTTCTGAGCCTGTTTCCCTAACACATCAATGATGCATATTAAAAATTCGGTCTGAATAATTTATTTAACCAATCTCAATGAAACACGGCCAGTGATTGGCTCATTCTACAATCTTCTTTTGTGCCAAGTTTGACGTCAATCGAATGTAACGCAAATTTTACATTAATTTTAGCGTCATTGGTCCATATGGACCAATAAATTGCAGTGCGTGACAAGAATGAGTTAATAAAAGAAAATTTAAAAATTAAACGAGACTTACCTGTAAGGTGAAGTTTGATTGGAATTCTATGAGTCATTGGTCAGGAGCTAGGGAGTCACGTGAGATAGAGCGCGGGAACCTGAGCATTCAGTCTTTAAAGCCTGTGAGTGGACACATTCTCACATATGTAGGGAGGGCTGAAATATATGCCCAATATCGAGTATACATAGGGTAGGGTGTGACTCCCTAGCTCCTGACCAATGACTCATAGAATTCCAATCAAACTTCACCTTACAGGTAAGTCTCGTTTAATTTTTAAATTCTATTTCGTCATTGGTCTAAGTCGCTAGTGAGTCACGTGAGACTTTAAAGCAATGTGGCCACGAACTGATAGAACAGGAAAAAGACCATTTTATTGCTTATTTGTCAGAACAATCAGGTGCTGAAACAAGTTTAACCCCAAAATTTTCATTTTCTTGAACTGGTTTGTCATAAAACTTCCTAAAAGTACTCTCTCTGGACCATCCAGCGGCATCCATGATGGTATTTATGGACACATTATTGGCCTTTGCAGCTGAGGTAGCAGCAGCTCGGGTGCTATGGGAAGAGAAAACCTGAGTGTCTATCCCAGCTTTCTCCATCACATTTTTGATCCATCGACTAACAGTGTCTCGACTTACTGGTTTGAAAGGTTTAGCAAAACTTAACCAGAAAGGATCATGTCCATCTCTTACCGGGTCTGTTAGTTCTACATAGTATTTAAGCCAGGTCACAACACATAGTCGACGATCAACTGGATACGATTTAAACTCCAAGTGTCCCTGATGCTTGCCAGGCTTGGATGTCTTCAAAAGTTGTGTAATTTCAAAGTAAACAGTGTCACTTGTGGTGCGCATACCACTAATTGTGAGGGCATGAACAGTTTGGCATCGCTGGCCCGATAACAATGCAACTAACATAACAGTTCTATGCGTAATGTCCTTGAGGGTAGCTTCCTCGAGTGGAGGTAATGTTTTTAAGTAATCTAAAACAACAGAAACATCCCATATGGTACTGTAACGTGGCAAAGAAGGCCTGGACTCAAAAACGCCTTTAAGGAAACGGGAAACTAAAGGGTGATGTCCAAAAGAGCTGCCATCTGGAAGGAAGAGCACGGTAGATAAAGCACTTCTGGCTGTGTTTATACCACTGTAAGAAAGGCCATTTTCATACTGTTGATGAAGGAAAATCAGGCCATCCTCTAGAGAAGCTGAAATGGGATTAATATCCCTTGAACGACAGAACATTCTCCATCTTTGGTGGTAAGTTTCATACTGCTTTTGTGTACCTGCTCGCCAGGATTGCATGATGATCTTTGCAGCGCCAGCCGAAATTCCTCTGCTCGTGAGGTGATCCCTGACAAGTGGCAGACCAGTAGTTGCAGTTTCTTGTGCAGAGGGTGCAGCAGCTGAGGCTGTGCTGGTAGGTACAGTGTGTCTTCCTTCCTAGGTAGGATCACAGGAAAATCAATGAGCATATTCATTAAATATGGCCACCAAATTTGAGTAGGCCAGTTTGGCACAACTAACAGGCCTGTAGCCTCCTCCTCCGAAATTTTTTGTAATACCCGTTGTAATATACTAAACGGGGGAAATGCATAAAATGTATAACCCTTCCAGGAGACATGAAATGCATTAATGGCTTGCGCCTCAGGGTCAGGTTTGTATGCAACATAAGGTTTAAGCTGGAAATTTAGTCTTGAAGCAAATAAATCCACATCAGGTGTAACACCTAGTTTTTTAATGGCAGCATTAAAGAGTGGCTTCTGCAAAGCCCATTCGGTTTCTCTACGGGAAAGACGTGACTCTCTATCTGCCTCTATGTTTTGTTTCCCAGGGATATGTGTGACTGTTAGCCAAACTCTATGGTCTATGCACCACAACCAGATTTGGTGTGCCAGTTGATTGTTCAATCTGGAGTGGCACGTGCCCATCTGGTTTATTGTTGTCACAGCAGTGGTGTTGTCAACCAGGAGTTTAACATGCTTTCCTGAGATTGTGTTTGCAAAGGATTTTAAGGCAAGGAAAACAGCAAGCATTTCCAAATAATTAATGTCATGTTGGGTTTCCTCTGGAGTCCAGTTTCCCCCAGCAGTAACTGGTTCCATACAGCAGCCCCATCCAATCAGAGAGGCATCTGTTGTCATAGTAACCTGGGGTGCCCCATGATTTATCAGATTATAAGCGGTATCAAGTGCACTGATCCACCATTTAAGATCAGTTGTGGCTTCTGGGGATAAAGACATATTCGTATCAAAATTCCCTGTATTCATTTTCAATGCCTGAGTTTTGTCCATTTCAAGAAACTTATGGTGTAGTGGACCATACATAACTCCAGGAAAGCTAGAGGTCATAAGCCCTAGTACCTGGGCCACATCTCTAATGCCTGGAGAGGCAGTAGCGAGCAAATTCTCACAGGCATTTTTTAGTTTAAGAGCCCTTTCAGGGGTCAGTGACACCTGCATCAAAACTGAATCAAGAACAAACCCCAAAAAGGTTATCTTTTGAGTAGGAAGTAGGACAGACTTTTCTGGGTGGACAATAAACCCTACTTTGTCAAGCAAAGTGGCAGTATCAATGACATTCCTCAGACACAGGGCAAAATTATCTGCTGTCAACCAAGAATCGTCTATATATGCAACTGATATGTGCCCTTGTTGTCGTAAGCAGGAAAATATTGGCTTCAGTAACTTTGTAAATTTTCGAGGGCAAAGTGCTAGCCCATTTGGAAAACATACAAATTGATACAAGTGTCCTTTCCATTTAAACTTGAGAAATTTCTGGTGCTCTTTGCATATTGGCACTGTGTAATATGCATCTTTTAAGTCTATGGAGGCCATGTAACATCCCGGTTTCATTAGTCTGATAGCAGACCAAATGTTGTCCATTTTGAAATGATAATGAGTTACATTGGCATTAAAGGACTTCAGGTTTAAAATCATACGGTGGGAGCCATCCTTTTTGGGTCTGGTAAATATAGTTGATATGAATTCCCCAGCTTCATGTTCACTGGGCTGAATAACACCTTTTTTAAGGAGTTTAGTGATTTCCAGTTCAACAGATTCTGTTTGAATGTCAGATAGCTTAGTTTGCATCAGGGGTTTTCCCTGCATAGGCACTGTGTCAAGTTCAATAAACTGACCAGTAACAGTCTCTAAAATTTCAGGGTCAGAGGTCAACTCATGCCATATGTGTGAATAAGCAGCTAAACTGCCCGCTTTGAACGTTTGTGCTCTCTGTTGAAAATATTCTAAAAGTGATGGCAAAATAATTTCATACTCGCTTACCTGAGTGGTGCTAAGTTTCGTAATTACGTCACTGGCTATTTCCGGTCCCCTGTTTGGCCGGCTCTTTTCTTCCAGTGAGGTTGAAATGGAGTCGATTTCTTGAACGACTGGTTGCTCGAGTGCGTTTTGCCTAAAAAAGGCTTCCAGTGTTGATCATTAGTCGTGGTATGCGATTTAGCATAGGGTCGCTTATGAGCAAAGTTGGATGGGCTAGCCGTGCTGCTTATCTTGTTTGAGGCACGGATGTGATTGAGCTGCGTTTGCAGTTCGTCCCCAAACAACAATGTGGTTATGGGTACGTGTGAAGCACACAACGTGGCATAATCTTTGTGAAGAGTCGGGCGAATAACATCACGTCGCCGTTGTGATACTTCGAAGCTTATGTGCCCAAGGAGTGCCAGTGCGTCAGTATTCATTCTTATCATACTTTCGAGATCAAGTTTGCTGTTCTCGGCACGAGCCTTCAACAACAGATTCGTTGTTTGTGTGGTAATAATGCCAACTTTTGTCAGTGTGGCTTGTAAGTTGGACAACCTAAGGTCCTTGCCCTTCGTTGGTCGATCGAGGCGCCCCCAAATTTCAGGATTGACTTTCGGGGTGATAAGCCGATCACAGTTTGACGGCCTCAAGTATTTCTCCGATTTGTCCTTGAGGTTGGTATCGTCTAGCTTATTAAGCCACCTCAAGTTGACGATTTTGGCAAGTTTTTCCGATACTTTCGGGGCAGTTTTCTCTGTGTCAGTGAGCGACTGTGCAATTTCATCCAGCAAAGAGTCGCTTTCGCCATCGTCCGCGGCGTCGCACGTGGAGCTATCGGTGTCGTTGCCGCCAACTTTTTGCCTTTTACTGGCAGCTAGTAGGTCATCCGCATCTGATGATTCCCCTGTTTCAGAGGTATCTGTAGTCGCTTTTCGTTTTTGGGCAGGTTCTGCCGCTTTGGGGGTCAGAGTTTCCCCTTTATATGTAGCGTGCAGCAATCTTAGCGAGTCGCCCATTGCTGCCATGTTGGAATTTAGCTGTGTTAGCGACTTGAGGATCGAAACCGTGACATTTCCACTCCCTTTCCTAGATTCTTCAATGAGAACGTCGGGGTCTTCGCTTAACAAAGCGTCCTCGTGCAGGGAGGATTCGTCTCCGGTGCCGGTTTGTGACATTTTCTTTGAATTTTCTGTGGATCGCTTGATCACACAACTGTAGTGCTCAAGGTCAACGCTCAAAACTGAATGCTCAGGCTCCCGCGCTCTATCTCACGTGACTCACTAGCGACTTAGACCAATGACGAAATAGAATCCAGTTCGGGTGCTTCTAACCTGATAACTTCAAGGCGAACAATCCCTATTTGACTGATCATCTGTTTGTGAAACGATTAAACCAAGATCTCTTAATTCGTCCGCCAACTATCGTTTTGTAACACCTTGACGAACAATCTCAAAAAAAAAAAGAAAAAAAAAATTCTTTGTAGCTTTACGGGAACGCGATGATTGCCCAGTACTATTGCTGTTTACAAAGCCCCGCATATCCTACAATAATCCAACGTGCCGATTTGTTTCCGCTTCGGACCTCTTTTAGCTGGCTTTTTCGGCGTAGAAGCAGTCTAAGGAGGGTCTAAGAAGACATGCCTCAACAAACACGCGACTCCGAATGTCACTGTTGTTTGACTGTAAAATACAATTACACAAGCAATTTATATCTCCTATTTCATTGGTACTGCGAACGCGGAGGTGATAACGATGAGTCGTTGACATGGCGGAGGGACTTAATAAACCTCTTTTCTCCCAAAGATGTCTACAGAAGGCCTTTATTTTTCTTTCTCGCGCTCTGCGCTCGTTCTCGCGCGTTCGCTTCGCTCGCGAGCTCGCCGATGTTTTCGAAAAGAACGAAAAGAAAAATAAAACAACGTCTGTGTACAGGCTAATGCGTAAGAGGTTCGGGGGCACCCCTCCACAAAATTCCCCAAGGGGATTTCACTGATGACTACCGCTTTAATGCTAGCCAAGCGTGTGTCCACTGATTTTAGAGGGTAATGGTGGCGTGGTCTTGTAAATTAGTATTTTAGGATCTTTTTAATCTTTTTATTTCTTTTTTAATCGAAATGAATTGTTTTTAATTGAAATGAATTTTTTTTAAATCGAAATGAACAGGAGCTTATGAAATGAAATGACTAGTAAATAGTGCTTTGACTGAATATTTTTTTTTCTTCTTCAGCGAAATTAATTGTAAATAGGTTTTAATAGTTAGTTTTGTTATCAATAAAAGGTTATTAGAAATAAAAGGGCTTTTTATGGACACTAGTTTAGTATAATTCGATTGCCACATGAGCACCTTTGAAATTAAAAAGAAGGACCGTAGTATTTAAGTTGAAGAATACAACTTTTATCCTTTTCTTTTTATCGGCAAGGTGTGATCTTAATACGATAAGATTTTTCAGGCTATAAATAACTAAAAGGTGAGAGATAGAGCGAACACTTACCTAGTCTCGGTTCCACAATCCTGTCAAAGCGGTTTTGTAACTCCTGGTTTCTCCTTTAAATTTCTTCTAGTTCTCGGTTGTATTCTGTTTAGCCATTCCTCGTCTGTAATAGGTTCATCTATATACGGTCCTTCTGGATCTGGATAGTACATAATTATCTTCTTCATCTTCGTCTGATCCTAGCTCTGTCTCGCAGATGTGAGTGCTCGACCCGATCGATTCCACGTCTGACTTTTCCGTACCGCTTTCAAAACTCATTGTTCTTTTTCACAGTCAATCAAATTCGAGCTTAAGCGACTTTTTATTGATTTCTGCTGTTTCTGATAAAAAAAGGTCAGGGAAACTCAAAAAACATTCTCCAAACACTGCCACACAAATAAGAAAATGACCATGTAATTTGCCTGCCGCGAAATAGAATGTCCTCAAATGACGTCATAATCATTCCCAGTCTTCTGTTTTCGCTAGCGCGGTTTTGTAGCTCACCGGAACTAAAATTTCACGTTTTTGGCAGGTTAAAACACGGGGAAGAAAAATCGCTATCGAAAAATTTTTTTGGCTTTCCTTATCAAAATACTGTATAGATTCTATCAAGCAAATAAAAAAATTTCTGTCATATACACTTTAAAAATTCGTAGTTTTTTTCCCTTCAAATTTTTTCAGCGCCACAATTGATTAACTAACTACCCGGACTCTGAATTTCATGGTCATTGAAAAACTGTGACATTATCTTCTATAAGCCCAAACTTGAGTAATCATTGAAGATTTTTAGCGTTTTGGCTGAGTTTGTGTTTTGGGAGTTGTTTATTGTTTCTAGTCTGTCATTAAACCTCTATGTATCACGCGATGGCCTGTGTCACTGTACCAAAATTATCATATCTCGGTGAGCATTCGGAGGTCAGCCAAGCGCGGTGATTGCACGCGTGCTGAATAAGAATGCTGTATCATGACAGACTAGAAACAATAGACACTATGCGCACTATGTGTAGCCGAAAGATTTTCACAAAAAAATGCCGGCAACAGCAGATTTTCGACTCAGACCTCAAAGGGGCGTGGCATTATAACCACGTGACATTTACACCGATCGCCAAAAATTTTATGTTTTGTTGTAGATTGACCTATATGTTATCCATTCTATGTGTTAGACTTAAGATAAAAGTAAAGGTGGGGATACCAGAGAGCTTCAAAGTAGGATGGTACCCCCCGCCAAAAAAACTGGGTCGAGTCACCTTAAGTTTCATCCCTTGTCTTTTTTCTCTTCTCGTAGCCGTTAGTGGAGACTTGATAGTTAACAATATTAGAAACCTGAGACGAAACTTGAGCGTCTTATTTACGACGCGCCAGACAAGCAAACGCATTTGATAACCAGTGGACTGTTCACAGTCCCCTATTTTTTCGTGAGATCGTTTAGATATACCGCGTCTTACCTTCACGGCTATCTTGATTTTCAAATGTGCCGAGGGGGTGGGCGTCGGGGCCAAACCGCCACCGCCCCCTAAGTAGTTTTCATACTCATGCAAGATGGCAGCCCGTAACGCAAAACACTCGATCTCGATGATCTTCCGGAAAAATAGAGGACTGTGAACAGTCTAGATAACCAGCTTGATTGTAAACTCACTGAGGGTTTCTACTTGACTAATGATTCTCAGTAGGGTGTTGTAGGTCCGAGCGCCGTTTATTCTGAAGCTACCTTGCTATCAGAGTAGTTTTTGCGAAGGGAGGGCGCAACAAATTACGGCATTTAACCAAGCAGATATTTCAAATGCCGTAGACATAGTTTGTTTTATCAGGAAGTCACGATATCGGCTGTATTTTACCAAGAAAGAGATAGTTTGTTTGAAGACAGGATATACCAGGTGGGTTGTCACCCATCCTGTGGTCTCAAACCCTCCCAAACCGCCCCCGCCCCCTAAGTAGTTTTGACACTCATGCAAAATGGTAGCCCGTAACGCAAAGCTCTCGATCTCGATAATCTTACGGAAAAATAGAGGACTGTGAACAGTCTAGATAACCAGCAATGCTTAAACCGTCTCTGATCGGATTCAAATTCCTTCCAAAACAACTCATGAAGACACAGGAACAAAGGTGAATGAATCTTATTATATTATTATCTAATACAGCGTAAATACATCTAATTTTTTTTCTATTAGCTAATACAGCGTTCGGGCTCCCCGTGTGCCAAGTTGAAAAAAGTATTCCACCAAGAACAATGAATCAGAAACCTTTTATCAAAAATGGCCAAAAGACCTTTCTCGTCTTTAATCAACTTGGTGTGTTTTTGAATTATTAGCTTAATAAGTGTAAATTCCCCTTTTCATATACTAATACGTAATTAAGTAAAATAAGCCGCTTTCATCAGTTGAGCGGCTCGTTCCCTCTGGATAAAGAATTATATAAACAGTTTTTTTGCCGTCGTTTTGTCCTGGCACTGCAGAGCCTGCTTCAATGATTGGCATCATTATCGTTCAGTAACGTGTTTGGCACAAAATGGACGGCCTGGGGGTACTCTCAATTATGCTGTTCAACCTTGAACTTGTGTGCTTGTTGGGTCGCATTTTCCCTTGCGTGGGCGGCATTTTCCCTTGTGGCGTTCTAATAAATTAATAGAAATTTATATTATAAAAATAATAATCATTATTTTAGCAGCATTTTAAACGTAAGAGCTTCCAGTTCTCAGTTTCTACCTTGGCTGAGGTATTTTCAGTGGTAGGTGAGGGCACATAGCGATTCTGATCAATAATTTGTGCATTATTTAAGTATAATTGATAAAAGAAAAGAGTTGCTCCTAATTTCATTGTTAGATGAATGTTATCATCTTCATTACCGACGGCTCTTTGACGCCTAAAAACGAGAATTCTAAACAATATTTCGGCCAACAATATTTCGGCTGGCCATACCAGCCTTCTTCAGGTTTACAGAAGGCTGGTATGGCCAGCCGATACTGATTGTTTTGAGAAAGCAATACACGTTGTTATGTAGTCTTTGGACTTCTCGTTTTTTGGTTCTTAATATTTTAGTCAGGAGAGATCTCGTTTCTGCTGAGAGCATCCAACGTTCAACACCAGCAGGATCTTCGTCCACAGTTTTTGCAGTTAATTTCTTTGTTTTTGACGCCTACCGCCACATTGAACGCACAAAGAAAGTCAATCAATTTTGCAAGAAGCTACTTAACAGTTGACTGATGAAGGGATTCAGTGAAGTATGACTTCTCGAGTTTGTTTCGGTTCTTTGTTGACTAAATTTAGGTCAGTTTAAAGAGAAAAAAAACAAAAAACATTTCATTTTTTATATTAAACTATTGTTATTATTATTATTACTATCATCATCATTATTATGATTATTATGATTATTATTATTATCATAGGATCTATTTTTCAATGATTTGTGCTCCTTGTAATCCGATTGATTCTAAGCAGTGCAAGATTTCTTTTATGAATCGCATATTTTTTGGCTCTAAACCGCATATGGTCTTAATCACCGAATCATTTCTGTTCCAAATTGCAACAATCCCTTTTTGTAATTACAATAAGGTGTGCGATTTCTAGTTACACTGCTTTACCATCTACAAATCGGCGACTGGATCAATAAAATATTGATACTGACCAAACTCCAGTGTACTTGGGCTATTTAGTTATGTGTGATTTCAATTGGATACAACTGAGGTGCGAGTTGTTTATTGAACTTCGTGCAGTGCAATTTTGGGTTTGAAATTGAAGAAAAAAAAAAACATACCTGTAATTTCTCGCTGAGCGACCAAAGGTCGACTTGAAGCCAGTCTATAAATTGCGCTCCACTCAGTTCAATACCATTATATAACTGATTTAACACGAAAATGTAAAACGTTATTTTTGGATTTAAGTTAATACCAAAATGAAAATACCTTTATCGAATGATGAATGGTAATGAATCATCAAGAATTGCTATTCTAATATAGTTTCATTATTATTATTGAGTAGAGTGTTTTGAATTTGTTAAATAAGTACGTTCTACTAGAATGTACTAACTTGGCTTGCAAACGGCTTTTTTTTCCGTTAATAAGGTTCTTCCTTTGTTAAGATGCTCTTTGGACGTCGGTTTCCCGGAGGGGGTACTTGGGTTAATTTTTACCGGTTATGTGTTGCTGGCCTCTCAGGGCCCCTACCCCATTATAGCCTATTCTGTCGCTAGTTATAGACCCCATCTTAGTCACTTTTGCGCAAATATGTAATTTGCGCGATCCCAACTTAGTCACAACATTCTATTTTTATGAATTGACCCATTTTTTTAGATCGCGTTCCGCGTGCAACAAGGGAAATAGGAGACGTCTGCACGCAGGCAATTTTTTAGATTGAACTGAAGAACACTTTACTTTTCATCTGCAGTACAAACATTCTGGTACGTTTGCTAATCGTAAATATGAAGAAATGTCTTACACCAAAAATCCGAAAATGTGCGACCCCATTTTAGTCACTCTCTTGAAAATGCGACCCCATTATAGTCAATCCAGTCGTGAAAATGCGACCCCATCCAGCAGCACATCCCCATTAGCCTCTTATAAGGAAGTACCCCCTCCCCCCCCCCCCCCCCGGGTAGGTTTCTCTTTGCAATGCCGCTATTCAATTAAGAAATGTTTCAGCTGAACCCGCACAGTGGTTCATATCTAACTGGCTCTGGTAAATTCAACGACGGTTAAGCTAGTTGTTTGTTATCTTACATTAATCAGTTTTTCCTGAGAAACTTGACCTTGTCAAGTTGTCTTATCCTTCTACTATCTTTTGCGTTTTTAGTGGTTTGGTCTAAACTTGAGTGTGCTTTCAGAGAAAACCTTGACCTACAGACTATCTTAATTAACTCGTTGTGATAAACAAGCTTTTGCTAGTGCCTAGTTCAATTTACAGTGAAACCTGTATTAAGCGGACACCCTCGGGGAATGCTGTAGTGTCCGCTTAATACAGGGTGTCCGCCTAATACAGGTTTCAATAGATAACGTCATATGAGGTGTCAAATGTCATTCAAATGAACAGTGGAAATGTTAAGAATACTCCCAGAGACTTTGACGATACACCTTTGCAATCGTTTCTTTATCAAAGTGGATCAATTGGTCATAGTGCCATAAACATAGATTGGAACAAGCTCTATACAAACAAAACGAAATAGAAAACAATACTGTACTGTGAAACTAATCAAACACGTTCGTCAAGTCACATTTATTTAATGTAAAAATCGAAAAATTTTTGGGTGGCAATTCGAGACAATCTTTCGCATTTCCGGTGTCTGGCATGTTGGGTGGTTCCCTGCTAGCAAAGGTCTCTCACGACGAGGCAAAAATGAGAGAAAGGAGTCTCTCTCCTTTCTCTCATTTTTGCCTCGTCGTGAGAGACCTCTGCTAGCAGGGAAGTTGGGTGGTGGAATTTGATTACAAGTGTCCGTTTGATACAGGTTGGTAACAATAGAAATTATCATTTCAGGTACTTTTTAGGTGTCCGCGTCCGCTTAATAGAGGTGTCCGCTAAATAAAAGAAAATAAATTTTGGGACTTCGGCTACCGTTCGCTTTATAGAGGGTGTCCGCTTAATACGGTGTCCGCTTAATTCACTGTACTTGCTAAAAGTTGTAAGAAATATCTTTGTTTAAAGGCTTTCGCAATCTCGGGAGCTCGGACTTCGGTTTCTGTGAGTTTCACTTATTTCTGATTGCAATTTTTCTTTCAAATTGTGTTGGTAGCCTCTGTCCATCATCAACCATCAAGCGTTCTTTTGAATTTTGAAACACTTTCCTCAAACTCTTTTGACAAATCGGTGGGTGACAAGCGGCAAAATGTGTGCTGGAAGGTTTCCGTAGTCTTTACATCAAGGATAACTTTTTCGTTGAATCTCGTGCCTTTGTATACAACTGTCTCTAAAAACATTGTCTCAGTGAATTTCGGTGGTAAATTTAATAGCAGGATGATGTAAGTTTGCTTCTTCGAAGAAAGTTACGATGTCTGGTTTAAAGACGGTTTAGCTTAGACTTTGTGTTTCAATATACGACATGAAAATGTTGGCAGAGGAAACTGCTGTCTTGTGCCCATTGCGGTACGGTGGGTTTGTAGGTAGAGCTTTCCATTGAACTGGAAAGAATTAATCTAAGCATTTCTCGCATGTAATGTGTAGGACTAGGCGGGTTGCTTTGTAGAAATTTTCATACGCTCTGCAAACCGATTTCAATACCCTCGTTTTGTGGTATATTTATAAAAAGACTTGTGACATGGTATCTTTGGTTACTTCCTAGAAAGGTAGAAAAAATACAACATACTCTTCTTTCTGAAAAAAAAAATATAGATAATGTCGGTCCATGTCGGTAGTCGGTAATTTTCTTTTTTCGCGTTTTGTCGGTAGTCGGTAATATTTTTTGCCGTTTGTCGCTATTCTGTTAACCCCATTCACACCCTAAAGTAAGATTATTTTAAGTTTGAGTAAAATTTGCAACCTTCTTGTTCAGTCAGAATAAAAGGAGCTCAGTGGAACTAGCTCTTGTCAGAGAGAGACGCGCTTTACTAGCCTTGATTGCGAACAGAGTGAACCAACATTAAAACAGTTTGAAGAGTGAAACAGTTGAATTCATTGTCAGTAGAGGATTACCGTTGCCCCAAGTTTCTTACTACAAAATGCATGTGTTTGTTAAATTCATGTTAATCACAAAAAAAGACACATGCCAGTGTAACAGGTTCTTTATCGGTAACCCTTACAATGTTTCATTACATCTTCTTTCACGTTTTTTGTTAGGAAGAAAAAAATTTCCCTTTTATGAAATTAATTGATGGTCTGTTACAGTGGAAGCTTTCCTAACGGACACTCTTGTAAGCGGACAGCTCTACAAACGGCCGCTTTCGCAAAACCCCGTTTTTCTCAGACAACTCCCACACAATGAACTCTTTGGGTCGGTTATTTAAACGAAATCTAAGTAAGACCGCGGTTTAGGAATCTTTGGACCTCCAGATCTCTTCTTTCCTGGGTTATTTTAAGAGAACTAATGCTTTTCTAGTCTCCGCTATATGCTTTCATGAAATTGTTCACGATAAATGGTTTTTACATAAAAGCGCTCGGCAAAATGAAAATGGATAAGAACGTGGTTTCCTTAAACACTGACTAAACTCCATTTAAGACCCTTTACCTTATCTTTACGTTCTCGTAAGCGGCCAGCTCCTGTTACGGACACCAGTAATTCGCGTCCCGAGGATGTCCGCTTAGGAGAGCTTCAACTGTAGTATAACTGAGTGACTAAACGAACAAACAAAGCATTTTTGCCTTTCATACATACCACGATGTGAGAGAACAAATCAGCCATTTGTTTAACATATTGATGGTGATTTCCTTGTGTTTTCCTTGGTTTATGTTTGAAACGTCGAGTACTTTTGGTGAGCCGAACTTGAAACCCTTGTGAGTGGTCTAGCAGAACACAGCTTAAAATCAGCCATACGCAAATGAAGATAATGATACGTTTGGAGGAATCCATCGTTACTAGGAGTCTTCGTTTGTAAATTACGCAGCAGAGAGAAGTCAGTTTGTGGGACTAACCTTCAGCGTCTTTCTGAAGGCCAGTGGCACTAGCTGCCTTTTAAAGTTTTTTAGGTATGCCTTTGGAAGATCTCTTGGGTGGATGTTGAAAGCACTGCTGTCCGCAGTCATAACACACTGTGAATGTAATCGTTGTTAATTATCAATTGCGTAATGCAGTTTCACCTGATTATCCCATAAACACCAAAAGTAAAAGAATGAGAAGAGAAAAAAAATCGCCTATGATGATTACATAGAATCTCAAGAATCTTAATTTTTTTTACAGGCGAAATCACGGTATGAAATATTTCACTAAAGAAAAAAAAATGGTTTCGAGATCAGATCATGTTGAGGTCGCCTAATAGGTGACAAATTCCGATAAGCCACCAACGTCGACCTCTACACACGCACATACCAAGCAAAAATTCAGAAGACAGATTGCATTTGCACTCAGTATTGGGCGAATTGTTGCCTATCCGCTACAAGGTATATTTTCTATATTATTTAACTCTGAATCTATCAACCAGTTGTGGCCTTTTTACAAACCGAAATGAAAGATTTCCCTACCCTTTAAGGTATCATCCAGGGCAAAAAAAATCATCATTTTTCGAAATTTTCGATTTTTAGATGATTAAATAGAGCTCATCAAGAGCATTCTTTAAAAAAAAAATTCCAGGAAAAAATGTTTTTCCTGTACCGACTTATGGGGCGCAAAAGTTTTTTTTATGAAAATTATTTTAATTGATCGTTGACAAGTCCTGTCATACATTTTTTTTTCAATATATTTATTGATAATCACATTAAATAATTACATTGACAATACTACAGAGAAAAAAACACTTTAACAATAGACATTAACAGAGTAAAGTAAAATTAATTGTTAAATTATTACAAGGCTAAAAGGGATTATAAAAAAGTACAACAGGGCAATGAAATAATACGGAGTTAATACAGTTAACTTAAATAAGGGCTCAGTATCCACTTTCTTTTAAGGAATTCTTTGTTGCTGATTTTTTCTTCTGTTTCATATTTAGCGATGATCTTGGCCCTAAATCCATAAATGTTTGGAAGGATTTGTTTGCTCCTACAGTCCCACAAATAGAGTTTTCCAATAATTATAAAATTGTTCAGCAATTGAAGTAAAGGGCAAGTATTTTCCGTCAAAATTCCAAAGAGCACATTTTCCAACCAGAGACGAATCCGTTGATTCGAAATAAGGCACCAATATAGTTCAAATTCCATCCAAAACTGTTTAGAGCGTGAGCAGTGATAGAAAAAATGGGTTAATGATTCGGGTTGATTGTCACAGAAAGAGCGTAAATCATTTGCTCTAAAACCTATTTTATACAACTTTGTATTTGTGTAAAGAATTGAGTTAATTACCTTGTACTGGAAAGCTTTAACATGCGATTCGACAACGATAGAGTGTGGCAGCTTAAATATTTGCTTCAGATTGTCGCTGTTAAAATGAAAGTTACTCTGTAATTTTTTAATAATATTGGGCGGTTTAGCTTTTTCTCTGATGAGTAGGTTATAGTAATCCTTTGATTTCCCTTTCGTAACATCAAAAGTATTGTCACCCACCACAAATGTTGGAGAGTTTATGGAAGGATACCTGTCATGACTTCTTAACGATAATGAAATGGATTTACGGAAGCCAGTCCATTCTAAAATATTTGTTTTGCATACTTTTTTAGACAGTTGATTATAAGAATCAGAACTGTTCAGACTAAGTAAAAGATCTTGAATGCAAATGACTCTCGCGTTAACATAATGTTTATAATAAACCGGCTTGTTTTTTACTTTTATTTCTTTGTTATTCCAGATTATGGTTTTCCAATCTTCTTCAGTGGCAAACGTTTCACGAAATTGCGACCACCATAACAAAAGTTCCCCATAAAATTGAGAAGGAATTGTGTAATCCGAAATATTATAGTTCCACTTAAAAAGAACGATCCCCCAACGGAGCTCATTATGTGTTGTAGGTAGCTTTTCCAATTGCAAGTTCCATTAGTCCCACTGAAGATACGATTTAACCAAGCTAATCTCAATGATTTAACCATGCACTCGAGATCAACCATTCTTAGCCCTCCCTCTTCGCATTCATTTATAACTGAAGCTCTTGTTACCTTATCTACACCTTTCCAGAGAAATTTAAACAGTATTTTATTCAATTGTTTTAGCAATTCCTTGGGAGTTGGAAGAATCGAACAAACGTAAATGTACTTGGGGATAAGAAAAGATTTGATTATTGTCACCTTACCGCATATCGACAAGCCTCTAGTGGACCATATATTAATAAGTTTTTTAACTGAATCCAGTCGTTCTATAAAATTCTTTTCTTTAAGCAATTTTTGGTCGTAAATAAAACATACACCTAGAGCTTTTATTGGCTCGTCCGGCCATTTAACACCGAATGGTTTTTCTTTATAATGTCTCTTAGATCCAATCCACATACCTTCAGTTTTTGAACAGTTAATCTTGAGTCCAGAGAGGATTTCGAATTTGTCAAGTAGTTCAAATAACCTTTCGGCCGAGCTTGTGTCACTGAGCTAACACAGCGGTTGTATCGTCTAAAAACTGTACTGGAAAGCTTAGCTTCCTTGGTTCCTATTGTGAATCCTTTAATTGACTCTTTTTGCCTTATAGCAATTGCTAAAGTTTCTAAAGCAATTATAAATAAGTAAGGGGAGAGTGGATCGCCTTGCCTAACACCACGTTCCAGAGTACAAAAGTTAGAACTAACGCCATTGTTTGTAACACAGCTTTGAATGTTGTTTAAGAGGTTTTCACCCATTGAAGGAAGTCTCGTCCAAAGTTAAACTTTTTAAGACTGTCAATGAGAAATTCCCATTCCACACTATCAAAAGCTTTTGAAAATCTATAAACAGCAGTAAACCTGGGATGTTTTCCTTAGCTGTGAAGTCCATAATATCGAAGATAGAACGTATTGCTTCACCAATGAAACGATCTTTAACATAACCCGTCTGGTTGTAGTGAATGATACTGGGTAACACCTTTTTAACCGACCCTTGCTGCGATCACCTTGGACATAATTTTCGTATCTACTACATTAACCGAAGAGATATCGGCCGCCAGTTTTCGAGGAGAGTGCGATCTTTTCCGCTTTTCGTAAGCAGAGTAATTACAGCCTGTTTTTGTGAGCATGACATTTCCCCTTTTTCGAAACATTCATTTGCGCACCTGATAAAACTTTCGCTTATTAAAGGCCAAAATTTTCTATAAAATTCAGCTGGAATGCCATCATTTCCAGGGGATTGATTACTCTGGAAGCTATCCAAGAGTTCAGGACATTCTTCTGGAGAAATCAATCCTTCACAGGAACTTCCTTGCTCCTCTGAAGCTTTTTGCGTCAGGATGTTTGGAACTCCAGATATCTACTAAATCTATAATTTACTTTTGAAATCGTCGACACAAGAGATAACTGACTTCCTTTTTGTACTTGCTCCGCCGTTTTTGTCGAGTAATGGGTCAAGTGAGCAATTTAGATCTTCTCCTAGTATAATGTTATCCACAGAATCCAGATTTTCATTTTGTAAAATTGAAAGTAGGTTGTTGAAAAAATTCACTTGGTCTTTATCTTTGTTCGGCGCATAAACATTAATCAGCACATAGACTTTATCTTTGATGCAAGCTTTTAAAATAATGTATCGCCCCTCGGGGTCTACAATTTTATGATTAATGCTGCAATCAATACCATTTTTAAACAAAATCGCAACACCTCGCGAATTAGGACTACCGTGGCAAGATATCATCTCGGCAACCCATTCATTTCTCCATTGATTCTCTGTTGCAGCGATCGAGTGCGTCTCTTGCAAAAAAACCAGGTCAGCCTTACGTTTACGACACCAGAGAAAGATGGTTCTTCTTTTGCGGAAATTACGTAAGCCCTTCACATTAAGCGATATTAGTTTAAAAGTACTAAACAACTAACTTTTGTATCACTGTATGCAAATTGTGGGACTGCATAGCTGAAAAACAAAAGAGCCGAAGGTGTAATTGAACAAACGAAAGGCGTGAATGTAGACATACTTTGAAGGCAAGTAAAGGATACTGATTGTGCATAGATAAGATTAATAAATGAACCCAGTAAGAGAAAATTGGAATAGCAAAACACTCGAAGTACTCTAAGTACAACACTAAAAAAAACTAAATAAAATAAAATAAAATAAAAATAAGAAGAAGAAGAAGAAGAAAAAATAAAATAAATAAAATAAAAAATAATACAGGGATACACGTTAACCACCAAAACACTAGCCGGCTTAAGCTCACCTTTGAAGCAGATAACTCTAAAGCTCGTAAAATTACCACACTTTGCATACGGTTATACTTATAAGTTGTTAATGTGGAAAGTACGCAACCTTACAAATCGTTTAAATCGCTTAGAAAATTAATCCTGATCGGAGACTCCGACGGCGAGTCCTTGACATAAACTTTTCCGTCCAAGGTCCACACACTGACAAGAGTTCCATCGTGTTTGCGTTTGTTAGCTTCTTCAACCAGCTCTCTTCTATATGGCGTTAGGTTCTCGTTTAAGTATATTCTGCGGTTACCAGAAGAAGGGTATACTGGAAACAGATCGTGTAACCTCACATCCTTTAGTTTTGTTCGCTCTTTGTACAGCCTCGCCTTTGCTTTGTGATTTACGAATTTAGCGATGATTGCTTTGCCCTTGTTAATTTTATGTGATATTTCTATATCCTCGGGTTCTACTGTAAATGTTGAGGGCTTCGGCTAGCTTAATAACAACTTGTTCCGCGTTTGTGTAGGCATCTTGTGGTATTCCATGGATTTCCACGGAATTTTTCTGCGAGTATTGCTCTAAGTTGTCAAGCTCTTCCGATAGGCGCTCGGCTTCCTCGCGCTGATTCTCTAGGTCTTGATTCATTGTTTTCAGTCGGTTGTTCATCGATGAAATAGTATTCTTCAGTTCTTTATTCGCATCCGTGGCCTTCTTAAGAGATCCCTTTAAGTTTTCGATTTCTTTTCCATTGAAATTTGCTGATTCTGTTAGGCTGTTAAGCTCCTTTCTGTTAACATAACATAACATAACAGGCTCTTCTCCATACTTGATACGCATGTCCATGATAGTTTCCTGTCAGAGGTAAATATTTACAATGGTGCATCTGTCTCAACAGTTCTTAAACTTTTTAATTCTCTTGTGAGCCCAATCCTTTTGTACAACCGTGAAATTTGGGGTTGTTTTTTAAAATCAGTCGGGAATAACTATGACAAATTTGTCTCGAGAATTTTTGATGAACGAATAACACCCGACAACATGCATAACGAGGTATGTAAAATGGCCTTAGGGGTTCACTCTAAAGCAAGAAACCATGCTGTGAAGGGAGAACTCGAACGTTTTCCTCTTCATCTTATTATTTACACCAGAATTTTTGAGTACTTCTTAAGATTACTTACCTTACAAAATAACCAAATTTTAAATAGCGCCCTAGAGATAAACATCCATATAATGTAGGTAATAATAATGTAGGTAAGGGACGGACCATTAGAAAACTTATGGGGGGGGGGGGGGGGGCGGGCGAAGTACAAAAAAAATATTCGCGCAAGGCAAAATTAAATGAAAAAAAATTCATGCACGCCAATTAACCCTAAAAAATATTCATGCTACGGCCTAAAAAAAATTCATACCAGGAATTTGATAACGAAAAAAAATTCCTGCGGCTCAAAAATTCCCCTCCCCCCCCCCCCATAACTTTTCTAATGGTCCGTCCCTAAGCATTCATGGTTCACTACTGTAAGACACCTATTACACTTTACCAAATAAATGATTATACTCCAAATCTGCCACACCTTGACTACAGGACATTTCCTCACATGGTTAGAATGTTTAAGGAAATTTGTTTAAAGAATACCAACAATATTGGTCGAAAAGTCTGAACAAGGATAAATTCGACTCCTCAGTTGCCAATAAATTAAGTCTGTATAGTGAAGTGAAAAACGAAGTCAGACTTGAATCTTATCTTTATTTAATAAAGAACGTTAAGTCAAGAGTGGCAGTAATCAAAATGCGTATTTCTTGCCACTTGCTACCTATTAAATCTGGGCGCTACTAGAAGATACCCAGAGTTGAGAGGCTTTGCCCACTTTGTAATAGATCCGAAATGTACCCACTCATCACTTTCTCGTATAAGGGGTATCTTCTTGGAGAGCCTATACTCGATAAACAGTAATTTTACGAATATGTCTTAAAAAGCACCATTTTTATATATCATGTCCATGTGCGATCAAAACATCTTAAATCTCAGTGCCTCTTATATTGAAAATATTCTAAATTGTTATGCATCCGAACTCTAATTAAACTTTCTTACCATACGAGTAGCGTAGAAGCCGTACATAGCCAAGCAATTGTTTTTCTTTTATGACAATATTCAATTGTTCCTTTCTTTCTTACTTAACTTTTATTTTACTTTTTTTCATTTGTTGAGCTATTTTGAAAAAATAGCTCATATGTCAGTGGTGTGAGCGTATGTATCTTTGTGGCTTTGTATCTTTGTAACTTTGTAACCTTGTAACTTTGTATCTTTGTATCTTTGTAACTTTGTATGTTCGGATGTTTGTTGCAAGAGCCAATAAGGTTGAAGGTACTATGAGTTGATGCTAAGGAACCAATGAGATCTTGGCATTTACTTAAAAATCACATTGCTAAAGGTCGAACAAGGGCACTTTAAGACCGCCATCTTGATTCTTTACAATTTGTTCGTCTTTTATTACGGCTACAGGTGTTTGGAAACATTATATTAAATATCTTCATGATTCAAACGCTGTGTACAGTGATGCAGCTGTTTAAGGGTTCATATTTTAGTGTGGATGCTACTTCAAGACATTTCTGACCGAATTCGGCTATCGCGAACGGTACCACGCACGTATTTATGAGTTGTGTTTCACCTGCTTCAAGGTAGAGTATAAACGATCATATATTTTCAAAGCTCTTCCAGTGAAGCAATAATTGATATTTAGATATGGACTTTAATTCGAAAGTATGCGGCCTATAAAATGTGGTTTTAGAAGTTTGAAAAGCAGCTTATTTTTTTAAAAGCTGTACCGAGTATTGTTAATCCTGTAAACAAGCTGTAGAAATATTATTCTCTCGCTTACAAAGTTCAACAGACCTTTTTCGTTCTGGCAAAACAACAACAAAAAGGAATAATAAGTGAACAACATGATACATCCTTCCTGCATACTAAGCATTATAGTTATTGAAACGTATTTTATTTAGTAAAGATGCGTATAAACTTAAGTAGAAACAGTAGCGTTAGGGAATAAAATTGGAAGAAGCTAGTTGACACAATAATTAGGTACTGCTTTATTGAGTGGAGTAACATGATATGAGCAGAAATATATTTCGGCAGTTTGATAATTTTCTTGGAAGTTAATAAATGTTAGACTATCAACCTTGACGTTGCATTTAATTGCAGATGTTGTAATAAGGCCGAGGTGATTTCTTAAAATCGCTTGAGAAAATTTTGTAGTAAACAATTTGCGTTTTTTTAAAGTACGAATTGTAAAAGGGCCAAAGACCAACATCTTCACATGCAAATCGTGTGCATGAGTTATTTTTATAATTCTGTTTACTCGATTACTGTGTGATAACTCGAATTCCCTCACGTACGAACCACGGAAGTGGGCAAAGTCCAACACTTTCACGTGCCATCTGTGTGACTGTACATCTCATGAACGTATAAAGACCTGTTTCGTTTAGTAACCAATGCCCCAAAAAAGGCTCTTGTCTTTTAAGAAGCAATAGCTTTTAAAACATGAAGAAATAAGTTGTCGCAGTTAAAGACTGTCTCACAAATGTTAGTAAATGTTAGGTTATCAACCTTGACGTTGCATGAAACATAATTTAATTGCAGATGTTGTAATAAAGCCGAGGTGATTTCGTAAAATCGCTTGAGAAAATTTTGTAGTAAACAATTTGCCTTTTTTTTAACGTACGAATTGTAAAAGGGCCAAAGACCAACATCTTCAAGTGCAAATTGTGTGCAAGAGTTATTTTTATAATTCTGTTTACTAAGTCCAACACTTTCACGTGCCAGCTGTGTGACTTTACATCTCATGCAGATTGGCTTTTCACAATGATAAATAGTAACTTGGACGTATGAAGACCTGTTTCGTTTTGTAACCAATGCCTTAAAAAAGGCTCTTGCCTTTTAAGAAGCAATAGCTTTTAAAACATGAAGAAATAAGTTGTCGGAGTTAAAGACTGTTTCACTGAGTAGAATCGCACGTGAAAACCTCGTGAATTATGATGACGCAACCATCTACCTCAATGATAAAAATCCTCGTATTTCGTAACTATTCAGTATTCGATGAGTCACATTTTGGCTTAAGAAACTCCGAGGAAACCTTAGAGTTTTCCTTCTAATCAACGTTTGGTGAGTAGAAATTTATTTAACTTTAGCAATTTGTTTAACTTGCACCAGATGTAACTGGGAAAGACAGAGGAAAGTGAATACATAGATTGAGGATCGACTCAGCTGAGCGTTTCGCGTTTTCATTTATGTAGCGCAATACCCAATTTCGCACAAAAACCAAATCTACATTTAGGATGAAAAAGGTAGATTCATCACTCTTGGTAAGGTTACACCGAAGTATTATAGTTACACTGAAGCATTCAAAATAGCTCATGCACGTTGAACGTGCCTATGTTTATTGTTTTGGTACTGAAATCTTCATGTCGAAGATAAAGTCAATAAATCTTCATGTCTTCATGTCTTCATGTCATAATGAACCAAGCTAATCGCGCAATTTGATAGAAATCGTGGTCTACAAGTAAAGTGCTTACTGTCTTTCCCTGGATTTTGGAAGTGAATGCCTCCAAAGAAGAAAAAACAGCTTGTCCCTTTTCGTCCTCGACTCCAAGACGAAAGAAGACGACAAAATCGTTTTGCAAAGTGTGGGCTTCGAAATCAGCAGAGAGCGACAAGCTCCTACTACAATCAAGAAAAATGGCTAAAAGATGACACAGCTTCTGAAAAAACCACTGAAACTACCGCGAAATGCGAGTTTCACTAGTTTCTTAGCGAGCGGAGCGATCTTTTCAGGCCGCGAAGCGGCCAAGCGAGCGACAAATTCGCGACAGGTCCCGCGCCATATAAAAATCGGACGAAGGTCTTTTTTGAAATTCTATTGTAGCGGGAGAACAGCTCCAAGAAAAACTCCAGGAAGCGGTTTAATTCGTTGTCGATTTTTCCAGGGAAGTGTCGAACTTTTAAAAAATGTATCGAGTAAAAGTCGGCTTGGCTCAAAATGAAAATTGCCTGTCGAAACAACTAAAGATGCTTTCTCGACAACAGAAGGATCGAACAGAGCAGAGCCTTTGAAATAAAAATTCAAACTAAGAAACTATCGCTTCTTCTGAGTTTCTACTTTACACAAAAAATTTTCGGTTCAAAAGGGTTCTTTGTTTTGCGATACAGAACGCTTGAATTTCCAGGCTTTTGCGTGACGCGGCATTTAGCTGCCGGGAAAGATCTTATGTTGGTTAAAACCATTACAGATTTTTGCAGATTTTGCTATCCAAACATTCCTTGTCTTAGAATGAATATTACTTTAATCTTTATGAGTTCCTCAAGCGAGGAATTCACACATAAGTAGGAAAACTCAAAAACAGATGTTTCTGTTGTTTTCCGGCGGCCATATTTGTGCCCCTGAAAGGGACTGCTTTCTCACGTGAGTGAAAACCGAGAATTGTCGGGTTTCGTTTGTAACCTCTTCTTGCTGTGTCACTATTGTTGTCCCTTTTCTGGTATGCATCAACATTGACAGCTTTGGTGTTTAATATAATGGTTTTCCAAAAAGGCACAAAAAAATGTGATTATGTTTTTCACATAGGCAATGAAATGATAGACATTGTAAAAGACTATACTTACTTAGGGACTCGCATCTCGTCTTCCGGAAATTTTACACTCTCACTTGAACATCTTCTACAAAAAGCCCTTCATGCTCTATTTAGTCTAAGACGCCACACTGATTTTAGTAAACTGAAACCCTTCCTTGCAAATAAAATTTTTGACACAATGATCTCACCGATTTTAACTTACAATAGTGAAGTTTGGGGTGCCTTTGTGAAATCAGATTTTAAGTCATGGGATAACTCCGGAATCGAAAAAACTCATTTACACTTCTGTAAACGATATTTAGAAGTCCATAACAAGTCATCCAATGTTGCATGCAGATCTGAACTTGGCAGATTCCCTCTGATCATTGATATAAATAACAAGATACTTAATTACTTAAACTATCTCCCAGAAAAAGATGAAAATTCTATAGTTAAACAATCTTTAAAAATATTGTCTTATTGTCTGTTGACCTTTATCATAGTGGCCAAAATAGTTTTTACTCCAGTCTTAAGAAGATGACTGACGACTATGATTTCCCAGGCTTTAATTGTAATTTACTAAATAAATGTAAAATTAAGCAATATGTAGATCTTATGCAAAAGAAATATATCACTTACTGGAATCATACCCTTCAACATTCACAAAAACTTAACTTTTATTATAAAATCAAAACGAATTATAGCCCTTCTGTCTACCTAGATTTAACAAGAAAGAACACTTCTAGGAAAACATTAGTGAAACTGAGAATAAGCAGTCACAAACTTAGGATTGAGACAGGTAGATACGACAATCTACCACGTGGCGAAAGGTTATGCAATCTCTGCAATTGTAACAGAATTGAAGACGAAACTCACTTTTTATTAGATTGTCCAAGTTTCTCTTCGATAAGAGATATGTTCTTCTCTAAACTAGAACCTAAAATACCGTTTCTACGACTACAATCACATGAGTCCCTATTATCACATCTGATGAATTCTACTGACTATTTTATTAACATCCAATTAATTTCATTTATATCAACTTGCTTTGAATTGAGAGACAAACTTATCTCCGAAATAATTAATCCTACTGATGGTTAGAAATAAACAATGATTAATAAGGTTCAAATTATTTTAAATATTTAATTTACAAGGAATCAATGAGTAATTTCAAGTAGCTTTTGCAATACTGTAATACTTTGTTATGGTCATGCAAATAAAGCTTATTGTTGTTGTTGTTGTTGTGGTTATGTAATACGCCGCCAAAAATCTTTTTTCCCCTGTTTTCTCGAAATGAAAATCAGGGCAAGTCGAGGGTACGTTTTAAACTCCAGGTCGGCAACCCGTGATCCAATTTGGCTGAAATTTGGCCAACTTACTGTCAGATAGTTTTTCTAAAAAACCATGTCTGCGAATTTTGATTTCTTTTTTCGTTTTCGAGTACGAGTATTTTTTTCACAGGTAGTGCTAATGATTTGCTATCCCTAACTTCAACTGCTTATAAGAACAAACGCACTTGACAAAAATCTGATACAGTTTTTTAGTCAAACGTGTTAAGAAGCGAATGCGATTTTAATTGGCTTCTTCCGTTTATTTTTGTTTGGCCTGGACTTAAATTTACAGTGACACCCACTTTCACGAAAAGCTTCTCATTTCTGAATCGCGTTAATATTTTGATTTTTTTTAAAGGAATAAGTAATAATCTGGAACTATTAAGCTTTCAGAAAATGTACGGTTTCTGGGGGTTTTTATCAAAAGCAAAAGCGCTAGAGCCGATAAACGCGGGGAGGGTGCTTGAGGGTGGATCAGAGGGTGGATGATACCTTAATCCAACCAATAGAATAATCAATTACCGAGTCTGAATATCAAAATACCGATCTTCTGGAGAGGTTAAGCTCTAAAACTATTTTGGGATCATGGGATCTTAGGAATGGAACACCTAGGGTCGGATGTACTTGAACTGACGAATGTCTAGATGTTGTGATATACTCATGAACCGACCAAAACCCCATTAATCTAGAATCTTCCCCAACTTTTGAACCCAAGCGTTTCTTTAGGATTTGAGAAGTTTTAAAAAAAATAAACGTATCGAGAAGTTTTTTTTTTTGAAGCTGTTAAATTTTTAGGGTTAGGGGTTAGGGTTAGTTTTTCAAAAACTCAAACAGTGGCAAATAAATAACATAATAAATAACATAGGAAAACAAATTTGAAGAGGACTGACAGCGGATTGCAATTGTGGAGTTTGAAAACTTGTTAGCATAGTAATAGTTTTTCAAGTTCTGTGATTTTTGTGTTTGCAACAGTCCTTTCACATCTCAAAATGAAAGCAGCCGCAGTTGTCAATAAATCCGCCATATTTTGTTTGTTTGTTTGTCTGTTGTTTTTTTTTTCCTTGGATGAATCCATAAACGACGAAATTGCTTTAGCGATAAAAATATTATCATGCTCCTGTGATCGGATTCAGCAGATTTTCATTAAGGCCTGAAGGAGTTGGCATTAGGAAGTACAGGAACGAGGGTCTCAATGGGGTGGTCAGGCTTTTACGGTTATCGGCTAAAATTTTGGCTCTTTTACGGCTATCAGTTAATTTTTTTCAGTTACGGTTAACAAAAAAAGTTAAAAATTAATTTCTTTGTCTCAAAGAGTTAAAGATTACTAAACCTGTATTTCTTATCTTTAAAGCAAAATAACGGCCTTAGCATCATCTCGTGATGAAATAAGCTACTCTTTTGAAAAATTTTAACATTTGATAGATCATACTTTTTATAAAGTATTCCACCTCTAATATTATTTTACGCATAGAAATGTCAATAGTCAATTTAAAAATAATCTTTGTGAAAAAGTAAAAGCAGACACGCGAACGCCCAACTCAAGGCCAGGGCGCATTCATTTATAACAGAAACCGCCCTTTTCACACTAAAGACGGATTATTCGTGTGAGACGGGTTATTCGTCGCCTAACTTTATCCGTCAATTTTGACGGACAGTTTGAAGATGGATTATCCGTTTCAGATAGCCTGTGTACAGCCGCCCCCTCCCCTCAGAAAAAATCGGAGAAGAATTTCTGTGGAGGAGGGGGCGACTGTACACAGGCTAGTCTCAGACGGATAATCCATTTCTAGCTCTAGTGTTAAAACCGCCAGTAACAAAATTCCCGTGTCGAGTAGGGAAGGACTGTACAGAACAACTCTCTGCCGTTGCCTCGTCCATAGGCCTCATTATTCCGCGCGGCTAATTCGTTTCGGGTCACGTGGTCCGAGCGAGTGTTTTTTTCCTCGGATACCGTAAATGAACTAATAATAGCCGGGGGCTTTTATTAAATTCCAGGGGTCCAAGTGTGGGGGGAGGGGGGGGGGGGGCGTTTAAAAGATAAGAGCCGTTTAAAAGAGAGAGGCGTTTATTCTAATAACTGTAACATGGTAACCTAAATACGGTATTATAATAATCTAATGACAGAGCTTTAGCAGACTATCAAGTCCGTCCGCTGATAAGTCTAAACCGTCTACAAATCCATAACGGTATATGTTACATACAAAGTGGCGGAAAAGGGTACCGTACTGGTAGTTCTTATAGCTCAATGTCAACATCCGAGTCCTCGTCGAGCGCCATGGTATTTTCATCACCGGCCTCTTCTATGTCTGAGTTAGTTATTGCTTGAAATGGGATCAAGAACATTAAAATTAAAGAACACCATTCTCACTTTGAACTGGGAATTGAGCAAGACGCAACTCCCACACCGGTGTTTATTAAGCAAGAACGCAAATAAATTGATTGATTGTATTGTACATCTGTTTCCAGTTTATGTGTGGTTTTCAGGGAAGTGGGGCGTTTATTAGACAGGGGGCGTTTATTGGAGAGGGGCGTTTAATACAAACTTGTCAGCTTAGGGGGCCGTTAATAAGATAGGAGGCGTTCATTAGAGAGGGGGCGTTCATGATTAGATCATTTACGGTACGCCATCGAAATGCCTTGACCGAGATTGCGTGGGAAGATGCCGTACAGGGCATAGGCATGGCAAGGTCTACCGTAGCGGCAGAGAAAAACAGGGAATTGTTGTTTATCGGCAACGTGTTTTACAAACAGTGACATCTCTGCGTGTTGTTTCACCAGTATTTCGAGGGCATAACCCCCTGAAAATCACAAATATTAATCCCCAGCTAGAATCCAGGTTTTTGCTATGGAAAAAACTTGATTATTCGAGAGAGCGGCGGAAATGGAGGTCAACACCTGAATAGGTCTAGGTCAACGTACGGAGTCAAAAGTAGCCTGGAAATTTAAAAACGCAACCATAAGCGAATTTAGCACCTTCCTTAAATTTAACAAATCTAGGCTAGGGAACAATTTCTTTTACGGTTAACTCTCTTTTACCCTATTTACGGCTAACAGTTAAAATTTTTCAATTTTTACGGCTATAGACTAAATTTTTGGCCGTTTTACGCCCATCGGTTAACCTCATTCAGACCCTCAGGAACTAGCCAGCAATTACTCAGCCCCTTACAACGTTTAAATTAACAGTTAAAACCGCTTGAAATTTTTTCAAGGTGTCAAATTTTTTAGGGTATTTTTTTTACATGCTATAAATAAAGGTATAAATGCTATAAATAAGGTATAAATAACACAGGAAAACAAATTTGAAGAGGACTGAAAGCGGATTGCAATTGTGGAGTTTGAAAACTTGTTAACATAGTAATAGTTTTTCAGGTTCTGTGATTTTTGTGTTTGCAGCATTCCTCTCGCTTCTCACAGTGATAGCAGTCGCAGTTGTCAATAAATCCGCCATATTTTGTTTGTTTGTCAATTGTTTTTTTTAGATGAATCCATAAACGACGAAATTTCTTTAAGGATGCAATTTCATGCTCCTGTGATAGCATTAGGAACAAAAGGACGTAGCCAGGGATTGTTTAAATTAGCTTTAAAACCAAAGTACTTTAATTTGTAATCGCATTAGGAAAATTCGTTTTAAATGAAGGTATGTTCTCAGGAACTCGAGACAAAGCCTTACAACCCATCACAAAGCTGGACATTGAACCTGTGAGGAAAACCGTGCCAGAGTCACACAGGCCATACCACAAGAATTTTTGAGTCGCACAGAATGCGCGCTAGGCGATTACACTCGGTGCCTCACGCAAACAAAACTTAAGTATTTTTTTTTGAAATCCGAAACGAAGAAAAAAAAAGGAAGCAATAACATTTTTTCTTCGTGGTAGGAACGAGTGGGAAACTGGAATGTCGAAACAATTAGCTCATTCTTTCCCTGCTAGCAGAGGTCTCTCACGACTCATTTTTGCCTCGTCGTGAGAGACCTCTGCTAGCAGGGAAGCTCATTCTGAAATCCTACTAGCTTTATTTTCAGACACTACGTACTTACACTGTAACGTGAGATCAGGCTCTATTTTCGTTTCGCTTTGTAAATAACATTCCGGCGGGCATAGCGAAACTAAAGCGGTAGACGTTTAGAGTGAATGTATGAGAACCGCTCAAATTGGGCCTGATCTCAGGTTACTTACACTGTAAATCATTATAATCTAGCCTGGTTCGGAATAGGGTTAATTTTATCTCTTTCTCCAAAACTGAACGTAAAAAGTACCAGAATTATGAATTATATGAACCAAATTAACATACGTATTTAAGTAATAAATACAGTGGAACCTAGATATAATAACGAACCTCTAAACGAAAACCTCGGCATAACGAACGATTTTCTTTACCCAATAATAGGAAAATATACGGAAAAGAACCTCGATATAACATGACCTCCATATTACGAACCAATTTTCGCAAGTTCCCTTACCCTTCGTAATATCCAGGTTTAGATCCACTGTAAAAAAAATACATGAATGGGGTTAACCCACTAACGACAAAGGGCGAAAACTATTACTGACTACCGACAAAATGATTTAAAAATTACCGACTACCGACAGGAAAAATATAACCGACTACAGACATGGGCTGATATTGTCAATATCTGTTTCCAGAAAAAAAAGCATTTTGCATTTTTTCTAGGAAGGAAGTAACTTCTTTGAATTTATGACTCATCAGATGGCCTAAGGGAAAGAATTTCCTTTTTTTTTTTTTGTACAGGTACATTGCTACAGCCAACATCAAAATCGCAAAGTCACACCACAAAGATGCTACCGACTTTATCAATTTTATTGAAACGACAAAGGTGAAGAAACCGAACGTTTCTTGTTTCGGTCCGAGAAATGCTTAGATTAATCCTCAAAGAAAATTCTTTCCCGTTTAATGGAAAGCACTAGGGACCTTAAGCACCAGGACGGGAGAGGAGGACGACGCCTTACCGGAAGTGAAAAGTCGCATTTCGATAGCAGTGCGCATGCGAATAGGTTGCATCATCCCGTCCTGCCCTCGTCTTCGACGTGAAGTGAGGAGTTTTGACGTCGTGCACAGAACGTAAGTAAATTTTGGCTTTTTTTGTCCTGAAATGTAACTGTTGGATCCAATTACTTAATGTAATGTTAAAAGTTGGTATCGATGGTTGTCAGAATCAAGTTAACGGTAACTGGGATAAAAATAAATCAATTTTTTTACTTTCTTTTGTCAGTACATCCCGCTCACAAGCTCAAGATGTCGACAAACCTTCCCGCGAAAAAGCAAGAAGGCGATAAACCGGCGTAAGTACAAAGTTAAAATTCGTATTGAATGAAGTTAGCTCATATTCTGTGGAAATATGTTTGCCCTGAGCTGCCCTGATTAAACTATAGCTAGGTAAAACCCCAATAATCTGCTCATGTGTTAATAAATCAATTCGATGCTTGGTGTCACCTTAAATTTGTTAAATAAATAAGCTTATGTACAAACTTGCGACTTTTAGCGTGTAGGTATTGCAGAATGTTCGTATTTCATATTTTTCTCCATTTTAAAAATTTTAATTTCCTTTGATAGCAGCGATTTACCTCAGCGATGAAAGCTTTGTGTGTGTATGCTTTTAAGCAACACTTTCTTGCATCTTCGTATAAGCTTATGTTTAAAATTAGACTAGCCGACAAATAGCAAGAAGGTAATCCTGGCAAACCAGTATGTACATAAATAAATTTGTTATAGAAATACACACACACACTTGTATATATTATATAAATAGTTACACATATATACGTATTATAGTAGTTATTTCCTAAATATTTATAAAAGAAAAAGAAGAAGAGATGAAGCAACTGAAACAAAAGAACAGTTATGTCAATAGAGAAGCTACAGAAAAACAAACTTAGCTTATCTTAATTCTTCATTTCATTAAATAGTGTATCTACCTCTAGACAGCTAGGAGTCTTCAGGTTCTAAAACATTTTTTTCCATGATTGTGGTAATACAACCCTTTTTAATAATTTTTTGTTGTATTGCTTGTTTCAATATTTATCTGCAGTGAAAAGATGATGTTTTGGACTGACAGACACGATGTAATTCTCTGTCGAGAAATTTTGATACACAATCCCTTTCAGTACAAGAAGAGCTCAATTCAAAGAGGACAGGTTTGGAATGACATTGCTGAACGACTTGTTGCAGTTGATGAAGTAAGATTCAAGTCAGATTTAGACAGAAGGGGTGTTCGTGATCGATACAACCTGTTAGCAAATAAGCTGAGAAGAAAGCTAAAAGATGAAAGGAAAGCTTCTGGAATTGAAACTGATATGTCAGAGGTGGAAGTTTCTCTGGAAGATTTGATCGAGAGGGAAGATGAATCGGATAAACAGCACAAGGAGAATCAAGATCAAAACCTAAAGAGGAAAGAAGATCGACAACAGGCTGAAGATATTCGCACAAAGTCATTGGAGAGACTGGGGGAAACTCAGAAACGAAAAGGGCAAGACAGCAACCTTCAGACCAAAGCTAAGAAGAAGAGGGCAACTGGAGGAGATGCAGTAGTGTTCTTAAGAGAAAGAACTGAGGCAATGGTTGCTGCTCGTAAGGAGGAGGTCAATATGAAAGTAAAACAACAAGAGGCTGAGAGCAAACGACACCAGGATTTTCTCGAATTGATGAGGCAACAACAACAGCAACAGCAGCAGCAAATGCATAACATGCAAGCTATGCTTCTCCAACAACAGCAGCAGCAAACTCAGTTGATTATGGCTCTCGTTTCTAAGTTAGACCATAAATAAGCCTTCACACAATGTATTGTGTGGATTTGTTGTTAGTGCTGTTTATCTGTCATTTCCGAGATGATTGTTTAATGTCACGTGTGTCACACTGGCAGATCTAGACCTTGAGATGGCGGGGGGGGGGGGGTTCCAGAAAAGTTTTTTTGCCCCTTTGGGCCTCAGTTTGGTCTAAAAATAAGGGGGGAGGCTGGTTCCCCCCAGGGCCCCTCCCCTGGATCCACCACTGTGTCAGAATAATTCACCTGAAATTGTGAAAATTATTCACCTGAAATTGTGTTTAATGTATTTGAGGCTTAGTGTCTCTTGTTCAAGTTATGTTGATTTCTCTTCTTGTATTGATCTTGAAAACTTCGCAATGTTGACTGTACAGATCATATACGTCATGATATGCTAGACAACAAGTCTTTGAGAAATGTCCCTGCAATCAACCACTCTGTGACACGATAGGGGGAAAGGACACCGCAACATTTTGCTTCATATGATTTGTTGCCTAGTGTGTCCTGACCTTATAGTTAGGCACTGGGTGCAATTTGGAGCTTTGAACTAATTTAACATTAAATATGTACATGCCAGACCATTTGCTAGGGTAATTTTACAGTTGACAATATTAGTTTGTTGTATTGATGAAAAATAAAAGCCAACTTTATAATCCATTTTTGATTGCATATGCCCTAATACGAGCAGAAACCCTTGGGACCTGTAGAAAGGGTCCACTTAATAGAGGTGTCCATGTAAGGGAGGTTAAAAATGCACCCCTTTCATGGCTTGCACAAAGGGTAAGTGTCCCCTTAAGGGAGGTGTAAATTGACAGATGTTTGACTTTTTGTTATGGTACTAATGATGAGAATTTGATTGACTATTATTTTGATATCTTTCTTGATTGGCTCTATTATTCTCATGGCCTATTTTTTATTAAACAGTGATGTTACGAGAATCTCATAACATCACTGTTTAATAAAAGTATAGGCCATGGGAATAATAGAGCCAATCAAGAAAGATATCAAAAAGTCAATCAAATTCTCATCATTAGTACCATAACAAAACAGGGATGAAACCATGTCACTAGGCTTAAAGCTTTAAGGGGAGGGGGGAGGGGTGTGGCAACTGTGAAAGCTACATGTAAGGCAACGATGTTAGCAGTGGTTTTCAGAGGCTTTTTTCCCAATGGCCAAGGTAATACCCAAGCAAACATAGTAAACACCTGGATATGGTCAAGGTTTATTTAAGATAGAAATGTAATACAAACAATGCATGTTACATGATAATTATCAGGCATTTCAAAGGTCTTCTTCATATTTATTTTCTACACAATCCAGTCACTGAAAATTTCTTGGACATATTAACACTTGTGCATTACTGATGTTAATATAATGCAAGCTACACAAAATAGTCCTGAAGTGCTGGTGGATCCACAGAAAAGAAATCAGAAGTCTGATTGTGATAAAGGCAGGTGTGAGCATTTCTTATGATAGCACCAACAAGGTACATTTTTCCTACTGAGGATAGGCCAACTTTTAAATTATTTTTGAAATCAAGAAACTTAAAATAATTAATAATATCTCCGAAGAGCCATTCAACAGATATACGTAGAGCGCTCATGGCAGCATTAAACTCCTGCATTTGAGGTGTTAGTACTGCATTTCTAAAAGGACACTGCAGATGTATCCTTAATGGGTAAGCCGGGTCACCATACAGACAAAGAGGCTGGCCAGTTAAGGAGAATGCATTCCTTTGTAGGTCTGCAAGTAGACCAGAGTCTGCTAACATCCCCGCGTCATGCTTTCTGCCTTCTGCAGTAGAAACAACAGAAAGGAACAAAATAAAGAGATGAGTGCTTTTTTTTCAAATTAGTCAATCATATTGCAGTGCAAGTACTGAATCAATTTCAAACTTGATTTTCTCTGATCTCCAGCCTTAAGAATTGCTCTCCTCGTAGCACCGTACATCTGAACCTATGCACTATTTTGTTGTTTATTAACTGTTTGTAATTTATCATTTAACTTACCTACTGGGCCATACATATGGGCTATCATTCCCGATGGTAAGACAACCGATTGAAATTTTAGGGCGTGCACCCTCTTGTGGCCATTGTAGAGCACTCTCTGCTGCTCACCAGGGCGGCATACTGGTCTGACCGTGCCATCAATGAACCCGAAGCAGTTGTCGAGAGGAGAACCATTCCTAGAAATTGCATCACAATACATCTGAAGAGAGGCAGGGTCCAACAGCTGGGGATTCCATGAAGTGAGGCGATGTACGTGCGAATCGTAAATATAATCAATTACGCGGTTACAGATCATGCTTAAGACGGGAACTGGCCTACCAAACCGGGGAATAAGGTCGCTGTAGCGGCAAGGGTACGCCATTCTTCGCAACACCATGCACAATCCTTCCATCCCATCACTAACAGTACGCTGCGAACAAGTAAACTGGTTGGGAATACCCAAAACGTTGACAAGGACTGGTAGGTCTCTCTTCTCGAATCGAAATTCGGCTTTGCATTCTGCTTCGTCAAGTTCGTCGAAGGAAAATCGGCCATGTTCTTCATAAGGGAACTCGGGGTTCTTTGACTTGTGTGCTTGCCAAAGTACTAGAAATTCGTCGTCATCTAATAGACCGTCCATGTAGGCGTCCAAAAGGGCAATTCGTGCTTCGCGAAAAGAAGCCATGTTTATTTGAGCTTCCCGCGCGTTTCCCGTCCTAGGGTCCAGTTGCTTAACAACAAACAACTCATGCTAACGACGGGGACGTAGACCCAGTCTTCCCCATCCGCCAGACGTCGCCGTCCTCCTCTCCCGTCCTGGTGCTTAAGGTCCCTACTATCAGTACAGACCCACGGCGCCGCGATGGGCACAAAGACAGCAGTTTCCTTTCCAACATTTTCATGGCATGTATTGAAACACAAAGTTTACTTAAGCAAAAACCGTCTTTTAACTAACTGTTTGAAAAAGCTACATAGATGACAATGACATTTTTTCCCTATATGGGACATAAGTAAACCAGACATCTGTGCCGCGTTTCTTCGCGGAACAAGTAAACTTACATCACCTTACTATGAAATTCACGGCCGAAATATCTGAAAATGAGACATTCTTTTTAGAAACAGTTGTATACCAAGGCACAACATTCAACGAAAAATGAGGAAAAGCTATCCTTGATGTAAAGACGCATTTCAAACGGAAACCGCCTTACAGTATATACATTTTCACCTCTTATCATCCACCAATTGTTAATTAAGAGCGAGTCTCCCGGCTAAAACCGGTCCACTGCGTTTCGGGTCGGAAAATCAATTTCCTTTAAACTTTGCCCATGAATATATCTTAGTCCAAAAGTAATTGAAACCGCATTAGTTTTTGAAAATATTTCAAAATAAAATTTTTCGGGAGGAAAATCACTTCAGCACTCGGCGGCCAAATTTTTGCAGTGACAAAGAGTCCCGGGGGGGGGGGGTACTTTAGGAATTTCTGGGTGGGGATGTGCCGCTGGGAGCCTGGAACCCTTAACCTTTACCAGAGCTAGTTCAGCTGAATTTTGCTACCCTATACTAGAGTAAAATCCCCAAATCCCCCTATCCTAGAGTAGCTGTGTACCTAGTCTAGATAAAATCTTCAACCAACTGATCAGTTTCCTGAAAAATGATACCCTATTCTAGAGCCAAACGCTCTGATTTATATACCCTATCCTAGAGTAAACTGCTTGAAAACCATACCCTTCACAGCGGCACATACTTATATAGCCCATATATGGCAGTACCCCCCCCCCCCCCCCCCGGGCAAAGAGTAAAAACAGCGCATATTGCCGAGTTCACCACTTCAAAGTTTTGCACTTTCAACGATTTTTTCACTTCCTAGAATTAAATTGGTCCTTACATGATGTAAAGGACACAATTTTGGTCCTTCAAAAGCAACTCGCGTCTACTAAATATTTTTTGATTTACACCCACTTTGCCGTACGCAGGAAATGACTCAAAAATGCATATTATCATCTTAGCACCGTGCAAAATCCCCACATCTTCTAAACAAAATGTCTTTTCAGACCAACAAAGGGAATGTCCAAAAACACAGAAACATAAAAACATGTTGTGATTTTAACGATTTATCAGCGCAGCCGATCGATGAAATATGCCTGTTTTCTGTTATGACTGTTTACAATACACGATGGAAGGTCTTATAAATGCAAAGCCCGAATAACACAATAATTCTTCAAATGTATCAAATATTTTAAACTTTTTGTGACTTTTGACACAATAGAACATCATGTAGGAAAGGAAAGCCTTTAAGCCGAACGCATTAATACTACAGGTGTACCTGTTTACAGTGCTTGATCCGATCGCGAGTCGTCTTAGTCTGCTACACAGCCGTTTTTAGTGTCGTCACGCAATGCTCCTCCCCACTAACTAACTAACTGTAGGGAGGAGAGTTGCGTGACGACACTAAAAACGGCTGTGTAGCAGACTAGAGTCGTCTTCGGTGTGTACACAAAACTGATATCACGTGATGGCGCCTGTCACGCATTCCTATATCTGGAATCGTTACGCCGGGAAAACAGTTTTTGGTAGTCTCACTAAAATTGAAAGGCAGGAAATTATCTTATCAATAGAGTATTCTATCATATTTATTGCTGTTTTCGTTGACAAGCTACAATATCGCGAATCATGCATGCATAAGTGCATTATCAACAGGGGGGGGGGGGGGGGGACGTTTGCTGGGTATGTATGTATGTATGTAAGTATGTGCCGCTGCCCTCTCGCAGAGCCGCTACCCCACTATAGTCTATTCTGTGGCCAATCAATGATAGACCCCATCTTAGCCACTTTTGGGCCAATTTGTAATTTTTCGAGAATCCCAAATTAGGCACTCTCTATTTTTAGACCGGAAAATTTAAGGACTTAGTAAAGAATTTAAGGACTGTGAAGTAGCATAGTGGTTTATCTCGTTCAGCGCTTTCGATTTCTTTCTAACTCACTAATATATAGATTTAGACAGGGCTAAAAGCGCAGCTGTCGTTGCCTAACCTGCAACGGCAACGAGAATTGCAAAAACAAAACAACAACAACAACAACACCAATATGTCTAATTAGCGAACTTAGCTTTCCGCCCTATCGGAGGGGGTGGGGTGTACAACAAAGTGTTATACTGGGAGACTCCGCCCTGATTGTCCAACCCACCTTTACCATTTTTGACTGAAGAGGTGCCCCTTGAGGGGCAGAAAGCTCGCACCTCAGATCGCTCACGAATGTTTACAAAAGCCGAGTGGCTCAAAAGTAAAAATTTAATGATTTTTTTCGCAATATTTTTCTAACACAATCATTTTAAAAAATAAATAAATAAAAGACTATACATACTAAGCGGACGATGAGGGACCTGGAGGAAGAAATGGCAGCGAAGCTATGGTGGAAACAATTGCTGCCAAACGTCCTCTGATGTATGTGCGCCAGAGATGGCTCACAGAAATCAACTCTTTTTCTTTCAAAAGCAATTTGCTTGGGATTTCATTTGGCACAAGAACATCGAAATCTCATCTTCTTCAAAAGATAACTAAAATGGTTGTAGAGTGCTCTTGTCTAGTGAAAAAGATTGTTGGAAAAGACTGGAGAAGAAGGAAAACGACTCTACCTCGGTGAGTTTGTACCCTGCCTATTATTACTCATTTTTCTTCCGCGGCCTCACTGTGAATTCACAACCTTTCAGGAAAATCGCTAGTTTAATATGTGCATTTCGGCAATAACGGGACAAGAATTTGAAAATATGGCACTATTAATAATTAACCACTTTCCGTAATAGAGAATGGGTATTAGCGAAGCTCTCGCGCGTGCGAAAAAAAATGGTAACCTGTAGGTGCGAGAAATTTCGTAATCACGTGATCGTGCGTTCGACTGTTTCCCCCTACTACCATTACACAGACACCGATAACAGAGAAAGGAGAAAGAGCTAGAGCGAAACTGACAAAACAAAACCAAAAAAAAAAGAAAGGAGGCGAAGTTCATTGCGGAAGAAAAAAACATAAAAAAAATTCAAAGTTGCGATGAGAAAATGACAAATGCTAGCGGCCAGGAAGGTTAAAATGAGCGGCAGTGAAACAAAAATGGGACGTAGGAACATATACGATTTTTTCTCCATAAAACGTGCAACTAGGACGTTTCACGTACGTTGAAGTCGTGCAAAACAATGGCAAAGAAATGTACAAAAAAATGTGCTGCACGTGCAAAGTTTTTTTTTTTTCGCTTTTAAGCCCTATTGATTTTTTTGCTTTTCACGTTGCCGTCACCGGTTAGCATTACACAATTTTTTTTTTTTTTTTTTTCTGGGGTACAACTTTGAGCATATTAACGAGTCAGAGCTGCGCTTTTAGCCCTGGCTAAAACTACTGGTGATTATGATTAGCTAGTGCGCAAGATATTAGTCAAACCAGAAACGGAATTAAGGAATAGAGTCAAAATCGAAAGCGCTAAACGAGGTAAACCAGCACGCCAGTTTTAAATGCAGGGTAACCTAATTTCAAAGATACAGTATTTGTTCTAGGATAATAGCAAGGAGGATGGTTGCTTGCGGGCCACTAGACTGTTCACTGTCCCTTATCTTTCCGTAAAATCGTCCAGATGTGCGGGCCTTCTTGGGTCCCTGCCCCAAGAGTAGATTTCATAGTCATCCCCAGGCTAGGCTTTGGTAGATTGTGCTAGCATAATTTTACGCATAATTCAGCAAAACGAGCATTATTTTAAGCTTTTATTTCAGTTTAGCACTGCTAGCATAATCCGAGCGTTTATGCGTTGAAAACAAAAAAACCATCATAGCTCTAGAATAATTCAATTTGTATTTTATTTCTGTATTGTTTTTGGAAAATATTGAGGTCTGTGCTAAGGCCCATGGTCAAATATGGTCCGGCAGGAGGCAGAGGTCACCCTCTGCATATCTGAGAAACTGCCTAACTATCTTGCCGCCGCCTAGGACGTCTTCATGCCCTGCGAAGAAGATAAAGTTAAGTGGTGGAGGCAACAATCTGATAAGCTACCCCATTGGTCTTCTGCAGTTATGAAGGTTCTGCTAGTGCACCCCTCGTCTGCAGCCACTGAACGAGTATTCTCTATTCTTAACTCATTGTTCAACGATTCACAAGAGCATACTCTCGTGGACTATTTCACAGTCTTGCATGTGTAATGCTTCAGTACAATAACCGATAACACTGTGACAGAGATTAACAACATGCATAGTTGTCTTTATACTGAACTGAGGGCTTTGCCTAGAAGGCGCCTAAAACAAGTATGCGGGCTATAACTTTCTGACCCGGATTCAGAACCCAGAAACGGTTGATTTTGGGATCATTTGTTAATCATTTGGCTTTTTGAGGTGCGCACATGCGTATTTGCGATGCTAAAGACTGTAAGACTGCAAGGTGGACTATATGAATGTTCATTAAAGTCAAAATTGATAGAGTTAAGCTACTGATGATCTTTTTTTTCCTTAAAATCTGAGTAAAATCTAAGTAGCATAATTTCGGCGACAGAGAGCATAATTTTCAGAAAGTAGCATAATTTTGGTATAATTTCTAAAAAATATGAGCACTGCTAAAAGCATAATATGCTTTTTTTTTAGCACAATCTACCAAAGCCTACCCCAGGCTAAACCCGGTACATTTGAAACCAAGATTGCCACCTGTTAGAGAATGTGCTTGATACCGACGATTTACGGAAAAATAGAGGACTGTGAACAGTCTAGCGTACCTCCTGCTAGCAAACTCACTCCACCCCTATCCCTAACCCCACCCTGAGTCGGCGAGCTTGTTAAGACCTGAAAACAGGTGCTCGTCGGTTTAATACCACGGGCTACCAGAAATATGAAATATATTTTAAAAAATCATAAATACAAACATAAACGACAAACGTAAAACAAAACAAAGTGAAAGCTCATAGCGACAACCAATTGTTTTATAAATCCTAGCCTGAATGGACAGGAGCCTGTTCCTGCAAAACTAAAAAGGTTAAAAAGTTGCTGTTGTTGATGCACTGGGCACTTACGCATGCATGATTCTTGATATTGTAGCTTGTCAACGAAAACAGCAATAAATATAATAGAATACTCTATTGATAGGATAATTTCCTGCCTTTCAATTTTAGTCAGACTAGCAAAAACTGTCTTCGCGGCGTAACGATTCCAGATATAGGAATGCGTGACAGGCGCGATATCAGTTTTGTGTTCACAGCGAAGACGACTCGCGATCGGATCAAGCGCTGTAAACAGGTACACCTGTAGTATTAATGCGTTCGGCTTAAAGGCTTTCCTTTCCTAGATGATGTTCTATTGTCTCAAAAGTCACAAAAAGTTTACCTGCTTGATACATTTGATGAATTATTGTATTATTCGGGCTTTGCATTAAGACCTTCCATCGTGTATTGTATAACAGTCATAACAGAAAATAGGCATATTTCGTCGATCGGCTGTGCTGTTTCTATGTTTTTGGACATTCCCTTTGTTGGACTGAAAAGACATCTTGTTAAGAAGATGTGGGGATTTTGCACAGTGCTAGGATGAAAATATGCATTTTTGAGCTCTTTCCCGCCTACGTCAAAGTGGGTGTAAATCAAAAAATACTTAGTAGACATGAGTTGCTTTTGAAGGACCAAAATTGTGTCCTTTACATCATGTAAGGACCAATTTGATCCTAGGAAGTGAAAAAATCGTTGAAAGTGAACAACGTTCAAGTGGTGACCCCGGCAATATGCGCTGTTTTTACTCTTTGTCACTGCAAAAATTTGGCCGCCGAGTGCTGAAGTGATTTTCCTCCCGAAAAATTTTATTTTGAAATATTTTCAAAAACTAATGCGGATTCAGTTACTTTTGGACTAAGATATATTTATGGGCAAAGTTTAAAGGAAATTGATTTTCCCACCAGAAACGCAATGGACCGGTTTTAGCCTCGGAGACTCCCTGTTAAAACTGCGCTTGTTGCACAAACGAGAAGCCTTGAGAATCCTACGAACAAACTCCTCTGAGGACTAAGTATTTCAGATTTCAAATGCGCTTGATGGACAGAGGCTAGCCACACAATTTTGAAAGAAAAATTGCTATTAGAAGTAAAACTCACAGAAGGAAAGCAGCCCTCCTGAAACAAAACAACAAGGAAGAAAAAGAAATATTGCCTTTCGTGACGCAATTTATTTTTATTTATTTTATTTTATTTGCCACACAATAATTCCAAAAAATATAGGAAAAGAAGAAAACAAGAAGTGGCGAGGAGACCTGACGGAGACTATAGGAGCTTATAAGAGGTTAGGCCTCCTCGAACTACGAGCTAGAGCTGTTTCACATCAATTGAAGAAAAGAAGGCGAAAAGTCGAAGATGGAAAGATTTATGAACTGTTCTCATACTTACTCAATAATTTAATCTTCAGTCTCTCTTAAAAGAGGAGAGGGATTGAGAGTTGATGACCTTGTTGTCAAGTGAATTAAAAAACTTAGGCCCTTGAAAAAAGGGCGAGAACTTCTTCGTGTTTGTACGACTACACGGTAGACGGTAGGCCTGGGAATTTCTTGTATTGTAAGAGTGGAATTGATTGCTTTGAGAGAAATTGTTATTAAACTCTGACACGTCACAGCTCTGTCTGAATATTTTTAATGCAATTGGTGCAGAGATACATCCCTATGACATCGATTTAGCCCACAGGGTAACACCACGTCAAGCCGCTGAAGGTCGCCCTAAACCGATTGTTTGCAAATTTACTCGGCGAGTTTCTCGAGAACAAGTCATGGTGCTCCGTAGAGAAGTGACAAAGATAGACCCTGCAAGCATTGGCCTTCAAGAAAGCGACTCGATGGAGAGCGTAGGCCTCTACGACCACCTTTCCCCACGTCTACAATCATTGCTGTCAGACGCCAAGAAGGTAAAGGAAAGGCTAAACTTGGTATGGCATAGTCGCTTGGGGCCAAGCTGCTAAAACTTACAAAAACAAAATTCTTATTCTTCAAAAACGCGCCCTCCGCCTCATGATCTTTGGTGACTACAATTCTCATGCGGTACCCTATTTTGTCTCCTCTAACTTTCTTTAGATCTACTCTACTTTAAATCCGTTGCTATTCTAATGCATGATATATCTAACAGCTTAACAGCTACCAACACTATATATCTAACTTACTTGCTTCCCAATCTAATATTCATTCATATAATACAAGATCATCTTCAACAGGTGACTATTATGTTAAACACTAAGTCTTTTTCAAGATTTGGTGTAAATATTCACGACACTTTACTCCAGATACTTTCAGAAGAAAATGATTATATTGATTTACCGAGTTAATAACAAAAATTTCCTGAAAACTCGGCTTCTTATATTTGTAATGTACATGACTGTAAACTTAATTAAATTGAATTTATTTTTATTTATTTGTTTATATATTTAACATTTTTTTCTACTCTTTTTCTTTAGTCTTTCTTATGATCCATCTGTATATATATTACATACGTGTAACCACTGCTCGCCTCTGCTAACTGCGGGCAGTGGATATTGCTCTTTCCATAATCAATAAACAGTTAAACAGTTCGCTCTATAACACTCAAATCTTTGTTATTGGAATGAATGCTTTGGATGGCTTGCCATCCAGCCGGCCGTTGCAATGTAGGATCCAAGAACATGACCAAGTTCCCGCAGTGGGCTTAAACGTAATCGCAACAAATCAAATCTGAAACTTCCTTTTTTTTAGTCAAGCCTCTAGTTTTTCCTTATCGAGTAAGACCCCTGAAAGAATGAAAAGATCAGCTTTGTTTCGTCAATTTGATGATTTTGACGTATGGTAGGTCAAGGTTCCTCCAGGGTTTTTAGTAGGGAGTACTCTTCGCTGAAGGTTTCCAGTAGGGTTCTTCAGTCCCGTAATCCGAACCTGAAATTTCGTGAAGTCCCATAATCTCGAGGGTTATTCGGGAATCCCACCTCCCACGCATACTTTCAATCCCGAATCTCGAGCTTCAAATAAGAGAAATCCCGGATCCCGAAAATCAACTGTGGACCATATTCCATCAGTAGGTCCACGAGTTTGTAGACATGCACATGCACAGACGGACAGCAAACAGCTTAAGAAGCGGTGACTGTTGAGGTACCAAATTGATCAGTGATCCTCTTAAAAAGTGATGGTCGCCGGTCCGGTTAGACCGGAGACACAGTGGAGTGCAGATTAACTTTTGACTTGGAGGAGGATACATTCTTGTTAGCTTGTGTCTTCGGCTCAGTCTAACAATGAAATGTATGAAGAAAAAAAAAATAAATAAACGAAAAAATAAATCAGCAAACAATATAGATCAATGAATAAACAAACATATAGCCGGAAATCTTATTAATACCATTTTAATCAAAATTGCTAATGAATTTAGCTCGTAAAGTAAAACAAGGATTTAATTTTTTTTTCTTCCGATTTAATTTCAGTTCCAGTTTGATGCAAAAAGGCCTTGTTTGAAGTATTGATTCCCGTTGCATATGCCCACTCTGAATTTCTGGCTTTGATAAAAAATTTTTTCTTACGTTGTAAGAAATAGATTATTATGTAGGCGTTTCTCCTTTTCTCTTTTTTATTTTTTCACTTTAGCATTATGGTATGACAAAGGATGGATGATTTGTTGCCAAAATGCCGATTTGTGTGTATTCAATAATAATAATAATAATAATAAAAATGAACGAGAACAAGAAGAAGATCGATAAAAAGAAGACTGGAGAAGATCGATAAGAAGAACGAGGAGAAGATCGAGATCATGCATCATTAAAACTTGATAGACTGCCCCGTAACAACTCTTTTCTGTGACAAAAAACGTTCCTTCAATAATGAAATAAGCAAACGACATACCCATGCATAGGCGAGAAGCAAAATCAACCATCTTCTTTAAAAGTAAGTGATGTTTCCGGTGTCGCGAGTTTTTGTGATGTCGTTTGAATCTTTTTCGAGGAAAGAAAGCTGCAGTGTGTTCTAACACAACACAGCTGAAAATCAGCCATAATGCGACAATGGTAAAGAGACGTTTGGAATCCAGTGTTACTATATTTGATCCTGGCAAGCAGTGTATCAGTAGGTTTAATCAGTTAAATTTTCTTGTAAAGGCAATCAAGTCAGTGCAACATAACCTGTAAAGAAAATTGTAGAGTTTATTTTCCCATGAAGCCACCTTCAGTTACAATTTTAATTCCATCATGCTTTAAATGCGTCTTTTCATCCTCCACGAACAGCTAACAATTATAGTATCGAGGGTAACTACCCAACGAACTTTTTTCGCAAAATTGATGATACTTGAAAATAAAAGCGATAAATTAATAAAAAGTTCACACGTTAAGCAAAGAAACGGAAGGATTCCATCGTATCATGAGTATCTTTGGAACGGCTTTCGACGCGACATCGCCGCCATTTTTCTCGGCCTTAAGTCCTTTTGCTTGATTCTCGTGTATTGCGAGTTCTCTGCCATATATCGAAGATGCAGTGACGCATTTTATATAGATGATATTTTCACTCATGAAAAGAATTCCGATCTCCACAAGATTTTCTTGGTGCATCAACTTGGCCACCTCGACGTCATCTAAAAACGTTAATTTACATTCACGAAACTCAAACTTAGGTGAAGTCAGTATACACGTGACTTTTTTTTTTCAACTTTCATTTTTTTACTCCAACAGCTACTACACAGGGGTTATAGATTACATCTAAGTGACCTCAAAGCCTCGCCACAAATCGGATTTTAAGCAAATTCTTAACGATACTGAACTAACACCCTGGTGAAAGTCAACGATTCACAATGTTGTGTTCAACCACCTCTAATTAGGTATATGTGTGGTGCTCGTATGAACGGGTTCATCGCTAGTTTATAAGTATTTCTTGTGAAAAAAGGCCGTCGCGCTGTACCTAAGGACATGTTGAGTCGTAATCCGTTACACTCTTTTTTTTATATAAGAATATATTTTATAAGAATATCGAGGCTGAAATTTGCGAAATTTTAAGAATATTTTAAGAATAAAGCCGAGGCTGAGATTTTGAAAAGGATAGATATAATTTTGTGTGTTGAAACATCTGTAAATACAGTACAATTTTATGTTTTTAACTTAACCGTATAAAATTATTCCTTTCTCTGAACGGCGAAACTAGCCAACAAAACGAAAAAACCTGCACTAGCTATAGCAAAATGTTCAACGCTAATGACAGTTCGATGAACGGTACATGTAATACATATACATATACCCCAATAAATTCTAAAACGGAAATGTCATAAGCTATAATTTTTAAGAATAATACAAAAATATTTTCAGCCTAAAATCGGCAGAAAAATAAGAATATTCAGCCTGGGCCGGAAAAACAACATTCTTATAAAAAAAAAAGAGTGTACTAATAGAACTCCCTCGTCCGTCGAGGGGTCAGCTGGCTATTCCAATAAAGAGGGGAGGTAAAGTCAGCGAGTTATGAATCCAAGGCAAACATAGAAAAAGAAAAAGAAGTCACTTACCCCGTGAGTAAAAATCGCTCTTGCAACGCTATTTTTTGGAGAATACTGGCTAACAGGAATTCAGACTACAAAATTTATTAGCAGGACAAATTTTCTGTATCTTTTTCCGCGGGCTATCGTGACGTGGCCTCTAATATTGGTAGTCGACTTTGACCTTCAAGTTATTAATCAATCTGAACGGGATATTGGTTCCTGTTACATAAATGATGCTAGTCAATAAGACAGCGATTCCTTCCTTTTTGATTTTTAATTCCTTTTTGATGATCAAAAAGTGCTTTTATCCTATTCTCTAGCCACGTGCAGAAAAGCGCTTACGCATGAAAATTACTCTTAAAAGTATGATTTTCAAAATCGATATCAACTCTATTACGTGATCAAAACAGTTCTCTTCGCAATTAGTGTAAAGCTGAGTATTGATTTTGTTTGAACGGTCTTAGCTTTAATTGACTTAATGTCTGTCCTTCTGTACATAACCAAGTTCAATTCGTTCTCTGGAGATTCAAACACATGCGTTCTGGTTGTAGCAATGAGCACTTTTTAGCCCAGTTTTAAGTTTCAATCCGTATCTTTAGGAAACTCTGCTTAAATTCATGCAAAATAGCAGGCATAATGTAATGTGTACTTTTGTTCAATAAATATATGAACAATGAAAAGTAACTTCAATGCAAAACGTTATTTCTGCTAAAAAAAAAACAGCTGTCAGTAGTCAACAAACAATATATGCAAAGAACGATTTCTTCGGTACTCCATTTCCGGTTGTACTGACTCTTTTCGACACATCTGACAGTCAAAGAAACGCGGGCAGCAAAAATTCATTTCACTGCTTTTCCGTTAAAGAGCTATTTGGATTTTGTAACGTCAGTTAATGAGGTCGTGTATAATTGCCGGTTATTTGGAACGCAATGGGAAATTCAACTCAATTTTCAATGCAGTCATGTAAAGTTTGTAAATAAAATTCACTTGGGTATATTGTATGACTTGCTCTTGTTTCTTTTTATTTATTTTTTTTTCACTTTTTTTCAAGACTTAATGCATGAATACAAAATTAATAAATTATTGAGGATAAATAAATTGCCACACACTGTTAATAACTAGGGACTAAACTACAATACAAAAACAGACAAGGACACTCGGAATGCAACGCGGCCGTTGACCTCCTGAATGCGATGTCATAAATGGCAACCAGAAGTCAGTTTCTTTCTAACCGCAACAAATTTGAAAGCTTTCGCTTTCACTCTAGCCTGTAGTACGACGTTATCGAATCAGACTACAACAATAGGGAAAAGTCCGTGACGGGCAAAAAAGCCTGATCAGTAGATCGCCTCATTATCTTTAGATAGTCCCTTAGTTATGAAGTGAGACACCGGCTTGGGCCTGCAGGAAGTTCTGTTTTTCTTGGCTTGTGTCTCCAATTTATTCTAACGATGAAACGAATAAAGAAACAAATAAATAAGTAAAAGTGAAGAAAAAACAACAACAAACTAACAACAACTAATCAATTAATCAATTTATTAATTAAACAAATAGATAAAAAGTAGCGAGTCGATTATATTTTCTTAAACAACTGAAGAGAGCGAATATTCCCGCCAAAGATCTGCTAATCTTTTACTTGACCTGTATCCGCCCGGTGACGGAATATGTATGCCCGGTGTTTCGCAACGCGCTTCCCGCATATTTATCCGCAGAGCTAGAACAGCTACAGAAGCGCGCCATGCGAATTATTTTACTGTTTGTACCATATAGCGACGCATTTACATCAAGCCAACTTGGAGACGCTCTCTCGACGCAGGCAGTCTATCACAACTAAGCTTTTTGATTCCATCACTTGTAACTCAGACCATAAACTGCATGAGCTCTTGCCTCCTCGTAACAATTGTGAATCCAATTTAAGACGAAAGAGGAATTTTAATGTCCCTCTGGCTAAGACGAAGACACTTAAGAACACATTTATATATAGCAACTGTAATTAAATTTTTAGCTATATATGTGTACATTTTTCTTATATTTTTTCTCATATTTTTATTAGATTTTATTATTGTAACGATTAATCTAATTCAGCTTTTGGCTGCGATTTTAATCAGAATAAACTATCTATCTATCTATCTATCTGACTACTTGAGCGTTGTAAATATATATTGTCTCTATAAAACTCTTAGTCCAATATTTCGTATGATATTTCTGAAACGTTAATGTTGATATAAAGATACAAACAATTAATGCACGGGTCAGAATATAGAGACTACCTCATATAAATCCTTGACTGAGTCAGGATATGATTAAATTTTTTTTTCAAAATAGTTAACTCAAAAGTAGGTTGAGTTTGATCGTCCTGGTGAACGTAGTCCTGAATAGGACAGTTGTTGTTGACAGTGACTGACGTTTCGACAACCTGTGCGGTAGTCACCTTCAGAGTCAAAGTGAGTTGTATCACGTCAGTTGATGGTATTATACTCTGGTTATTGGTCTGATTGGTCAATTACGTTGCGATGTTATTGGTCGTCTGTCAGGTAAGCCGTGATGTTATTGGCTATGAAGACTCGTAATCTGTAATTGGTGCGTCTCGACCCGTGTATTGTCACAGTTAAACAGTCGTCTATTGTTAGTCAAATTGTCATAAGTCGTTTGTGCGGCGCTTGTAACTCAGTGTTGGCTACGATTCAGTGGCGTTTGTTCTAAGTTAGTAAACCAACTTTCTAAAGTAAGACGTTGATAGTAGTCTGAAGAATACGTTATACTGTCGCAGAGTCCCAGTCAATTCGATGTTTCGTCTGTAAACGGTGCTCAGCAATGTGATTGTTGACGTCACCATTCCTCGTCGCCCGTTTGTGTTCGGTCAGTCGCCTGCTTACTGCCGGTTTCACCAATGTAAGAAGCCTGGCAGTCGCAGCATTTGCCATCTTGTATACTGCTCCCTGCTGTCTTTCCTCCGCTTTGTCTTTGTCCTTGACATTAGTAAGCAGTCACCGTAAAGTGGTTATGGGTTTGTGTGCAACACGTATATTATAAAGGTTGTAATATACGTGCAATAGTTTCAGAGGTACGGAGCCAGAGTTGGTCTGAGTGTTGGAATCAGTGTTACTGTGAGTGTTCCGTCTAACAAAGTCCATGTTGTAATCAAAAATAGGGTGACGTAGCCCCTTTAACCTATAACAACTAATCATTGTGAGAATTAAAACAAGCTGAATGCAAGGCGGACAATACGGCAAAGGGCTGATTTATTTGTGCTACCATCAAATCTGATTTTAAAGCGTTCAAAGCTTGCTAAATCTGTCGCGATCCACGACAACTTTAATAAAAAAGTGTTATCTTTAACCAAGAGTCAAAGGTATGCTCCATTTACAGGGGCGGATCTAGGGGGAGGGTTAGGCTTTGATAGATTATGCTAGCATAATTTTAAGCATAATTCAGCAAAACGAGCATTATTTTAAGCTTTTATTTCAGTTTAGCACTGCTAGCATAATCCGAGCTTTTATACGTTGAAAACAAAAAAAACCATCATAGCTCTAGAATAATTCAGTTTGTATTTTATTTCTGTATTGTTTTGGAAAATATTGAGGTCTGTGTCAAGGCCCATGGTCAAATATAAGGGTCTCAATGGGGTTAACCGATAGGCGTAAAACGGCCAAAATTTAGTCGATAGTCGTAAAAATTGAAAAATTTTAACCGTTAGCCGTAAATAGGGTAAGAAAGAGTTAACCGTAAAAGAAATTCTTCCCTAGATTTGTTAGTTTTAAGGAAGGTGCTAAACTCTCTTATGATTGCGTTTTTATTTCCTGGCTACTTTGATTGCGTACGCACGTTAGGCCAAGCGCCTAGCTTTTAGGTGTTGACCTAGACCTAGGCTCCATTTCCGCCGCCGCTCTCTCGGGGAACTAATTTTTTCCATAGCGGAAATCTGGCTTCTTGCCGGGGATTAATATTTTAGATTTTCAGGAGGTCGTGCCCTCGAAATACTAGCAACACGCAGAGATGTCACTGTTTGAAAAACACGTCGCCGAGTAAACAACAATTCCATCTAACAATTCCCTGTTTTTCTCTGACGCTACGGCGTCTTCCCACGCAATCTCAGTCAAGGCATTTCGGTGGCGTATCTGAGAAAAAAACTCGCTCGGACAACGTGACCCGAAACGCATCAGCCGTGCGGAATAATGAGGCCTACAGACAAGGCAACGGCAGACAGTCGTTCTGTACAGTCCTTCGCTATCATTAAAAGCACTGGATCGGGAATTGTTTTACATTGGCCGTTTTCACACTAGAGCTAGAAATGGATTATCCATCTGAGACTAGCCTGTGTACAGTCACTCCCTCCCCCATATACACTCCTTCTCCCTTCCTCCTTCTGAGGGGAGGGGGCGGCTGTACACAGGCTATCTGAAATGGATAATCCATCCTCAAGTATATAAATTGTCCCTCAAAACTGACGGAGAAAGCAAGGCGGATTGTTCTCATTCAAAATTAAAATAATTGATTCCATTTTCAAATTAAGACGTATTACCTATCTGACGCGGATTATCAAACGGATAACCCGTCTCACCCGAATAATCCGCCTCTAGGGTGAAAACGGCCATTTCTGTTATAAGACCCCTCATAAATGCACGTGCACGTGGCGCCCTGGCCTTGAGTTGGGCGTTTGCCTGTCTACTTTTGCTTTTTCACAAAGATTATTTTTAAATTGACTATTGACATTTGTATGCGTAAAATAATATTAGAAGTGGAATACTTTATAAAAAGTATGATCTGTCAAATGTTAAAATTTTTCAAAAGAATGGTTTATTTCATTCCGAGATGATCCTAAGCCCTTTATTTTGCTTTAAAGATACAAAAAATACACGTTTATTAACATTTAACTCCTTGAAACAAAAGAAATTAATTTTTAACTTTGTTGTTAACCGTAACTGAAAAAAATTAACCGATAGCCGTAAAAGAGCCAAAATTTTAGCCGATAATCGTAAAAGCTACCACCCCATTGCGACCCTCAAATATGGTCTGGCAGGCGGCAGAGGTCACCGTGTGCATAAGACTGAGACTCAGGCCACCACGCTTATGGCTCGGCCGCTTGGACCCTCAGATGGCGTCGTCCTCGAGTACATCCACTTCCACCACTTCCAGTGCGGAACCGAGAGCTTTAATCTCTAGAGAACGTGTTCCTAAAAGTAATACCGGAAACTACAAGGAAAGAGGTAACTCAGATCCAAAGAACATGAGTCCTCGTGATCGAATCGAAGAATTCCCAGGGGAAAATTTGTGTCCTCGAGGTAGAAAACTGTTTTGCCATGGGTGTAAGGAGATATTGAGCTCTAGAAAGAGCATTCTCAAAAACCACTTGGCTTCCAAAAAACATGCCGCAGGCAAAGAGGGGTTAAAAGTGACAAAAAAGGGAAATCATGTGGGCACATGCGCATTTGCCATGCTAAAGACTGTAAGACTTGAAGGTGGACTATATGAATGTTCATTAAAGTCAAAATTGATAGGGTTAAGCTACTGATGATCTTTATTTTCCTTAAAATCTGTGTAAAATCTAAGTAGCATAATTTCGGTGACAGAGAGCATAATTTTCAGAAAGTAGCATAATTTTGGCATAATTTCTAAAAAATATGAGCACTGCTAAAAGCATAATATGCTTTTTTTTCGAGCACAATCTACCAGAGCCTAGGGAGGGTGCAGGGGGTGCGCCTCCCCCTCCCCCCCCCCCCCCCCCGAGATGACCTGCGGTTTTCTAATACAACTGGTATTCTGCAAAAAAAACTATGTGGTTTATTGGTGTTGAAGTAGAGCAAGAGACGAGTGTATCCCCTCCTAAAAAATATCCTGGATCCGCCCGTGATCTCCTAGTGAGAAGCGAACTTCCCGGAGCCTAAGCTTGGATTTTAATTGGTCTTGGGTCGACCACGAAATGTCTCGTCCTCTTTAGACACACGTTTGGCTTCACGGAAAACGACAACTGTTTCCTTTTCTGAAGGTCTGGGTTCTGATCCAAAAGGTAGAACGTAGACTTTGTACGGCCACTTCCTTAATAGAGAGCGTCATAAATCCCTGAGATGGGAGAATGCGTTTTGGTTAGACGAGTTTATAGCGGAGCTCTTCAAATTCCTCTTGAATTACTTGTTAGTCTTATTTCAGCACTGGGCTCTTCTGTGCGGATTCTTGCTATTTTTTCCCGCCAAACAGAGAGCCTGTTCACAGGCTAGCGGTCCTTGCTTAAATCGAACTAGTCTTGTACCCAGATCTCACTCTGTTTTACACTGAGATCTGGGTACGAGATTAAAATCGAACTACTTCTCTAGGGAGGTGATGGGCACCTTTGTGATTTTCAAAACGAGGCAGCATTGTACATCATCATTTACTCTCTCGGTTTCCACGGCCGGTCGGGGCGGAAGGGTTGTGTATCTCGGTGTCAAAGTGGTCGATTTTTCGTCTTGTAAGATGTCTCTCTTGGCGATTAAGTACCACCGTGGATATCTGGAGATATTAAACCAACTTCTCCTTCCTCATGAGTCGGTGTACGAGGAAATTTCTTGCGTTGAGGACGGTTGGCAAGCAATTCGATCGATGAAGGTGAGATTTTTCCGGGGGGCAAGTTTGTGTGGAGGACTTGTTTTTCTTTGCTCTTTTGGTCTGGCAAAAAAGGCTCTTTAAATCACCTTTTTGTGCGTGAATAGTGTAGGTTCTCGTTAGCTTTAGTGAACTTAAAAGAAGAAAAAAGAGGAACGTGTTTGGTTTTGAATAAGGGAAATAAAAACGGGACGTAAACTGTGAGGGTAATAGCCATGCCTTTGAGACACTGTAAATGTTCCCCCCGGTCTCCCCCTCTTAACACGCAACAGCTTTGGCTCAAAAGATAAACGCCGTGTTCTTGAAAATAGTTAAGTTTATAGCGGAGTTAATTACTAAATCAAAGCTTCGTATTACTGCCAGAAATGGTGTGGATATAGGAATTATTACTATTTCCACACCATGGATTTTTTTAGATTATTGCGTTAAACCTGTAGAATAAAGTGCTTATTCACCTTGCTTTAGTGAATGGTTATGTACAAACTTTTGTCTACGTGTCCCATTTTTGTCTGACGTCTGCATCTCCAAGGTGCGTTTTGAAACGTTTTTAACGTTTTGGGTACGTTCCTAAATAAAAATTAATATGCCATCTCAGTTTTCAATTCAGGCAATTAAGGACAGAACCTGCAATTGTCTTCTATCTTGCAAGGGGCTAAAAGTCTATTTATGAACTGCTTTTAAACCAGGATCTTCATGTAATAAGTACTGTATGTATGCCAACCAAGTGAATGCAAAAAACGACAAATTTTGTTCTGCATGTGCAAAGAGAGGGATCGCTAGTGAACTTGTACAATTCAGTGTCAGCTTCAAGGAAACTGTTTTTCTTTGTGTCCAGCGGGATTGTTTTTTCCCGTTTCGTCATGTAGACATTTCCTGCTTCTGTGAGAGGAAGAAATGTAAAGAAAGGGCATTATTTTCTGATAAGGCAAATTTTGCAGAACAAATTTGTTTCTCCTCAGGAGGTCATGAAAAATATTTCAACACTCATGGTACTTCCTTGGAGCAATGACTCATCCACCTAAAAAATGAAAAGCTTCGGCTCATTGAGAAAGTGGACAGAAAGTCTTCTGAATTTATTCCAGTTCGTAGGGATAAATGGTTTTTCAGTTGCAGAAGGTCAAGAGTGACGTTTTTTAAACCATACATCTCAGCAAAAAGACAGTTGTGCAGTTCTTCCTCATTAGCAATTGAAAGCAATATTGATCATTCAATTACATGTATGCAGGAAGCACAGGATCTGTCTCAGTGTAACAAAGAACTTACTAGAGATGAAGAGCAGTTTCTTATTGATGTTGTCTTCAAATGAATGAAGTGCTATATGACTGTGTAATTGTACAATGTATTTCTGCGTGTCTCACGGGGTAACCTGAGTTATATTGTACACAACTGTAGCTAAGAATAATTATGTTACATGTTAATCACACAGCTACAGTTTGTTTGTGATCTTTGTGAAATTTTATTCTCATTAAAGAAGCACTTTTTCTCACAATATTTTTTTCTATTACTTGCTGAGTATGAGCTAGAGAAACAACATTTCTCCAATTGAACTTTCTCCAATCTCCAATAATTGAACTTTCCAGTAATTTTATTTAAATGGATTGTGTCGATACAGTGTAGCTGTCATAGAGAGGTGGTCATTATTAGAGGTTGGAGTGTACACACATAGTTGATTCAATGAAGGTTGCTTTGGACAAAAAATGCCCCATTGTCAAAGGAAAGCAAGTTTTTTTTAATTAGCTATATACAGAGTGTTAGGGTGTTAAATCAAATGGTGACGAGTCAAATTATTCCCTAATTTCATGAGCATACCGTTTTGATTACAATGCACCTATTTAATAATATAGTTATAATTATATTGGTGACAATTACACTTACAATTGTAGTTTTTTAGTTTTTTGACACGTTTATCACTTCAATTATCAATCGAGAACTCCCCACGCTGAAAAGTGCAGAGCTTGAATTCTGGCTTTAGTTCAGAATTTTTCGACAAAATCACCTGCTAGAATCCTTCTTGATGTGCTTTTGGTGTGTTTAGGAAAGCAAGCTTTTTTGAATTAGGTATATACAGATTGTTAGTATGTTTCATCAAATGGTGACGAGTCAAATTATTCCCTAATCTGATGAGCATACCATTTTGATTACAATGTACCTATTTAATAATATGGCTATAATGGTATTGGTGACAATAACGCTCACAATTGTAGTTTTTTGACGTGTTTATCACATCGATTGTCAATCGAGAACTCCCCACACTGAAAAGTGCAGAGCTTGAATTCTGGCTTTGGTTCAGAATTTTCAGAATTGTTCGACAAAATCACATGAAAGAATCCTTCTTGAATAATGTGCTTTTGGTGTGTTATGGTTTTCTGAAGTGTCTTTTAATGTCCTGATATCTTTATTCTTAACATTTTTAAACTTTGGTGCCATCTTGGCACTGAGACTTATGGAATGTTGCCATAGCAATTTTGTATTTTTGCTTGTGAAATCATAAGTTATATGTACACTGTAACTCTGAAATTTCATGCAAAATCAAGGACTACCATGATATTATTATGTTTATTTCAGGTTCGTGGTGCCCCTGCTATTGCTATAGTTGGTGCCTTGAGTTTGGTGGTGGAACTGCTCCAGCAGTCATTCAGTTCAGTGGAAGAGTTGCTAAAGTTTATAACAGAGAAGCTTGACTACCTTACTACAGCAAGACCAACAGCTGTAAATATATCAGAGACTGCAAAAGATCTAGTGTCTTTTGTTACATATTTATCGTCAGTTAAAAGTGACCCTGAGGATATCAAGATAAAAGTCATCGAGGAAATTGAAGGAATGCTGGCAAAAGATGTGAGCGATAATCAGTCTGTTGGCAGGCACGGGGCAGATCATATGGTACAGCTGACAAGCTCCGAAAAGTTGAAAGTACTCACTCATTGTAACACTGGCTCTTTAGCAACAGCTGGCTATGGAACTGCTCTGGGAGTCATCAGAAAGCTATATGAACAAGAGAGGATTGAACATGTCTTCTGCACAGAAACAAGACCTTACAACCAAGGTTCACGGCTGACTGCTTATGAATTGGTCTATGAGAATATTCCATCCACTTTAGTAGCCGACTCCATGGTGTCTTTGCTCATGAAGACCAAGGGAGTGCATGTGGTTGTTGTTGGTGCCGATAGAGTTGTTGCTAATGGAGATACCGCGAACAAGATTGGAACATATCAGATAGCTATATCTGGTTAGTGCAAGGCATTGAAATTATATAAGTAGAAATTTTTCTTTCTTGTGTACAGTGTTTGTAACTCTTACAAAACTGTGCATGGATTGAAGCATGATATATGTTAGTATAAATTAGCTTAAAAGTAGACATGGAAATTTATATTTTTGAACTTTCTAGATCTTTAATTTTTGGAATTTGTTAGAACTATTGGTACATCATGTTTTGTTATAGTATATCACATTTTTAACTTTTATTGTATTTTTTTCCTTTTTTGCATATATTTTTTTTCCTTTCTTGACCTAATAATATTGTAGGAACTGTTTTTTAGTAATGATATTGTAAGAACTGATCATGGGTTTTACAAACAATGGGTTTCCACTTATCAAGATTAGAATTAGTTATCATCTATCAATTATCTCAAAAAATAATTGAATAACTTGCGTTGAAGTAGTCTCATCAATATACAGTGTATTTCTGTGTGAAAGTGTATAAAAGTGTGATCTGATTCAAACATGTTCAAACTGAACTACCCGTTTAGTCTAGATGCCATGTACAATTTAGTTTAAAGGTGCATAATGCATGTCATTTCCTGTAATATTCAAGTTAGACCTGCAGAGTGGGACACCCTTTGCTCCCTTACATGTATATAGAGACACAGCTGTAAGCATTCATGTAGTAAATTGTTGTGAGCTGTGCATGATTGATCAAGTTTGCTTTTTACCCAGGCAGTATTCTAAGATACACCCTTGTACATGTAATACTTGTGTTGAGATGTCAGTACTTCAAGGATTCAAATGGATAGCTTGAATAGCTGTGAATTCCAGTCTTTTTTCACCAAATTAATAATTATTATGGGAAAAGGTAACCAGAAAAAACTATACACTACTTTCGTCTAAGTAATTCAGATTTATTGGAAATATTATAATAGATAAATTTAATCTTAAACTACTCAAAACTTGGCATAACATATTAATTATTTCTCTCTCTTTTTTTTCCTCTTTCCAGCCAAATATCATATGGTTCCATTTTACGTTGCTGCACCCTCTACCAGCATAGATTTGTCATTAGAAAGTGGTGAGCACATTTCAATAGAGGAGAGACCTGCCCATGAGCTGACAACACTGGGCGATGTTCGTATTGCAGCTCATGGGATTGGCTGTTGGAATCCAGGGTTTGATATTACCCCAGCAGAACTGATAACAGGAGGCATTATAACTGAATATGGAGTCTTTAAACCACATGAACTTAAACAGGCATTGATGGAGAGGATCTAGGGCTCATTCTTATAAAAGTGTAACTTTGTTAAGGGTTGAGTTTCTTGTAGTACATGTCTAGCCGGATTTTTGAAAACGCACCCAGTGAAATCAGCAACCATTTGAGGGGAAAAGGCTGGCTTCTGCATCTGATAAAACTGAAAATCATGGAAAACTAAAAAGAGAAGAGAAAGAAAGGAGGTGAGGAGAAACAGGCAATGTTTGCACTCTTATAGTTTTTAAATTGGCTACTTTGGAGATACAATCATGTAGTACGTGTACATGTACATTTGCAGCTTTCGACCAAAAACAACTGCTTGATAGAAGAGGTCTTTTCAGGGCTAACGTTTTCAAATGTCCAGCTAGATGTACGTTGACATGTATTTTTATGCAGTCAGTATGTCGTCTATGTCGTGTGTTTTTAAATGTGTGTTGTTTGGAATTCAGTATACACGTTTCCACAGTAGACTGTGAAAGTTAGGATTTTACCTAGGTCCTAATTCAAGATGTAACAATGTATTCATCATGTAACTACTTGGGTAGTGTAAAATCAAGGCAATCTGGACCATTTGCAACCGGGATCACGTGACTGACTACCCAACTGGATTCACAATCAGGGCACGGTTAGATCTTGTTGTAGAGCTACAGTTTTCCTCCAACAACTTGCACCCTCATTACCTTTTCCTTCCTAAAGTCTCTGCCCAGGCAACATTGTAATATTCAGAGCGTAGCAGCACACTGTTGTTAGCCGTGCATGTTGACTGCTGACGCTCACTGACGTTTGCACACATAGAAGTTTACCTTTGTGGGCTCTATAACAAATGACTTGAGGAAAGTATGGAAAAGATGGAATTGATGCCAATGTTATAGATTTATTTAACTATACATTGGGGCTTGTGTCTACAGTGTGATGGGTTTCACAAGTCTAAAGTGAAATTGGTGCTGAAAAGTTTTTGGAGACAAAAGTTGTGGCTTGTTAATAACAATTTATTTATCATTGTAAAAGTTTCACAGAGGTTCAGTATATATTCATTCAGGGATAATAGGTCCTGTTACGATCTCTTGCTCATACTTTTGACTTGTGTAGTTTTGCGCGATGAGATGCAGTGAATGTCATTAAATACAGTGTCAAATCACAACATTTTAGTTTTTTCTGTGGCTAATTTACATTAATATGGTTACATATAAAAGCTCAAGTTAACCTTATTATTAACGCTCTTAAGATTTCTGTGCTGGATTTCTTTCCAGCAATACCTCTTTACTAAATCCGGTCATTTCAGAGATTTACTGAGTTCCTAAAACTAAACATCGATTACTGGATTGCATTTAATTCACTGAATCCGTTTTTAGGATTCAAGGTATTCGTATCTGTTTTGCGGTGAAAACAAATGACCCCACATTGAAATTTTTCATAGTGAAATGTAATTCACCAAACTGAGAAACAATAGAAATATGAAAGCTGTGGAAAGAAGAAAAAACACAACGGCAACAAAGTTATCCGACGAGGTAAATATAAACTTTTATTTTTACAAATATGGTTAATGTGACGAGGTAATTACGTGAATTTAACATGATATCTGATAACATAATATCTGATTGTTTGCTATACATAATATCTATATATATATATATATATATATATATATATATATATATATATATATATATATATATATATATATAACATAATATCTGATTGTTTGCTATTTATTTCTCATACTAAGATAAGAAACGAAAAAAAATCTTAATGTGCTCTGCCTGGCGTCTAGGAAGTTTGATAGGGTATGCACTATACCAAAAGCTACAGGGCAGAAATAAAGGCTAATGATAACGAATAGAGTTCATCCAACAAATGAAGCGTTAGCATATTATTAACTATCGACGGTGTGTACTTTGCAACCTATACCATGTTGGGTCATATTGGCTTTTTGGGCGCTACGTTATTAAGAGAGTTGACACCTTGTTTGCTCAAGTGTTCTCACAGTTTTAATTTAATCGACGCGCTTGTTAAATCCAACACTGTACTCATGAATTGAACGACTTTATGTATGCTGCTGTTCTTGAAATAATTATTAACCGTTGCGGCTTGACAACTCCGACTGCACTTTATGTGGTAAAGGGAAAATCTCAGCAGGAACTGAGAACAAAGAAAACAGGGCATCAAATGAGAATGACGTGGTAAGTTCAGGAACTTAAAAATGTGTGAAAAAGGTCGAAAAAGACAAGATGTGACATGCAGTCAATATATATCAGTTTTAATACAAAACAGGTTTGTAACCTTTTATTCTGTTTCATATTTCAAAATCTTAAAAAAGCCAGGACAGGGCCTTAGAAATAAAATACATATATTAAACTTTGTTAAAACGATAAAATTTCACTATTGCCGATTGCGAGGACCTTCGAGGCAGACATTGTGTGCAAATTTTACATGTACGTGTAAGTACGTGTCGCAGGTGCTTATCGTTAACAATGAATTGAAAGTGTGAAATGGTAGCAAGGAGAGAATAGACTTAGCTCCCTGGGCATCGAACGTTATGCTAGAACTTATAGGAAAAATAAAAGTAAAATTCGACAGTCGAATCGAGCCCGGGGAGTCGAGGCGAAGCTTGACCAGATCTAAGAACATTCTCACTACTGATTTTGGAAAAACCCCAACTAAGGTTTACTCAGCTTTACTTGATAAAACTCTCAAAAACAACCCTCTTATCAGCAATACACAGATTTGAGCGCTGCTTTGAGTGCTTTTTCTTTAGCTTTTCTCGATCTTGGAATACAGATTTTATGTCAGAACAAAAAAGATCAGAAACTGAACTGAACCTAGTATTACGCGCGCTCATGTAGGGTTAATGTAACTGCCGGGAGATCATTCGAGCAAGAAATATTGTTCCAACGCCTTCCTTCACTGATTTTTTGCTCTACGGCATCTAGTTTTATCATGTGCGTGAAACGTTGTTTTCGCGAATAGAATTCAGTGTCCTATCGGAACCTATCGGAATATTCTTGTTATTATGACGCCTGGAAGACTACTGTAGTTTGTTAAAGATGTGTGGTCAATGTAGCTGTGGCATTATATTCTACTGACTTCACTTTGTTGGCAGGATGGGAGCTGTTGTCCAAGCCATTCGACACACTGCAGTGCAAGTCTTCAGTTATCATTTCCTGTTGTTGTTTGCCTTGAACATCCAGTCAGCGACTGTGAAATCTGCTGAAATCAGCGGCTCTGGTAAGGCTTCTCATAAACTTTGCCCTTCAACACACTCACACACTTTTACGAAACAGATATTTACAGTTTGAATACTACCTACCCACAAAAGGTTAAAACTAGTCGAGGCGGGTAGGTAAGATTAAATTAGTACAACTAGATAGATATTGATAATTGCACCGAAAAATATGAGTAAGGTTATTGTTCTAAATCCATTGAGAAAGTATGAAAAAAAGACTGTGAGCGGGTTAGCTTTGGATACTGTTTCTGGTTTCATCTCGAGATTGTCAGGGGTTTGCAATGCTGTTTCGATAATTTCAGTTGAAGGTGCATCAGTTTTGCGGCCAATCACTGACTGCATGCTATTATAAATCTTTATTGGATTCGGCTTTCGCATGATGTTATGTAAAATTTCGCTATATGCCTTTGGCCTTAGTGGGTAACACGTACCCTCCTCAATCCTCAATCTGCGTAATTATTTTATAATTGGTAATTTTTTTTAATTTGAATCTTTAGATCTCCATTTTCTGCAAGATTCCAATGGCTATGCATTAGTAACAAACGGTATTCCAGATATGATGTCATTCTCTGTTTGTTTCTGGGTTAAACTCATTTACCGGTATCCTGCAGGAAGCTTGAATACTATGACATTGCTTTCATATTCCAACTCCAAGTACGATACAGCTTATCTCGTGAATACTCAAGGGGGGTCCGTCAATACCCTCATGGACGACCAGAATTATTAGTAAGTACAACAAAAAAACAAATGCGGACCGGGCGAATTTTTAAAGCAGCTCTCTAGCTCTCTTTTAGCACTGTTTGAGAATCTTTTGTTGTGATCTTAAGGCGATTTCTTTATCGTTTTATCGTGATTTTCTACCCTTTGTGCAGCAGTAACCGTATTGCATTCTAGGTTTTAGGTAACTCTACAGCCCCCCCCCCCCCCCCCCCCGGGGTACTTCCTTCTAAGAGGCTAGTGGGGATGTGCCGCTGCCGGGGTCGCATTTTCACGACTGGATTGAGTATAATGGGGTTGTCTTCTCAATAGAGGTTCGTTAGAGTTACTAGAATGGGGTCTCATCTACGCGGTTAACAAACGTACCAGAATGTTTGTCCTGTAGATGAAAAGTAACTTGTTAAGTGTTCTTCATTCAATCTAAAAAATGGGTCAATTCAGTAAAAATAGAAAGTGACTAAGTTAGGATAGCGAAAATTACATATTTGCCCAAAAGTTTTTGAGATGGGGTCTATAATTGGCCACAGAATAGACGGGGTAGGCGTTCTGAGAGAGGCCAGCGGCACATACCCAGCAATAAATTAACCCAAGTACACCCCACCCTCCCCCCCCCGGCCTGGGACTCTAGCTTGCTTAGGAAATCGGCGATAAATCATATAAAAATTCTGGGAAGCTTGGGTTATCAACATCCAAGAATATAATCGAGTTGACCTCCTGGCAGTATCATGCACTGACACTCACTCTTACAAATAGATCGTATCAGTTTCAGTATTTCACATATCCAACTGCGAGATGGGAAATGGCACCATGCTTGCCTCATTTGGGACCAGGAAAATACAAGAACAAGTACCTTCTTTGATGGTGTTCATAAAACGACAACAAAGCCGTTTAGACAAGGTATGAAAGCCTAAGAGCACAAGTAGCCTTAAAGCGCACGTATTTGTATAGATTTCATAACCGCTCACCAAATTAGTCCAGATTAGCAGTTTGAAATACATGATTATGCGTCGCTGAACTAGAGGGCCGCATTTGAAAAATTAAGCGTTGAAAATATGTTTTGGAAACGAAGTGGTTTGGTGATCATTATCACCGCACATGTTCGTGAGAATCACTTCTTTAAATTTATTCAACTTTAAATAATCATTTAAATACAACGCATAATTGATAATTGAAGATGGGTAAAAAATTTAACTTAGGGACGTTTACACGGCCCCGTACGAATTTTCGACCGTTGTAAATTTGTGTCAGTATTCCGTTAACACGAGGCCACCCTTCCTTTGAAGTCAAAGTTTTAGCACTGTGCTGCGGAAAATTTGAACTGCGCGGTGTGAATACCTTACCGCTCTACGCAAGGGCAGATGGCATTACCACAGAAAAAAATTAAAATTCAAACTGGTTCGTCAGTTCCGTGTGAACAATGCAAACTATGAGACGTTTCTGGGTGAACGAAGTTTTCCTTAAAATAGACCAAGTTTGATATATCAAAATTCACTTGGCTTCGAGATTTGGGGGAATGAAACAACAAAATCATCTTGAGCCTGGGCATTGAATAATGCATTCCCTAAGTTTTATTCCCTCAGGCCTCGCTGCCAAAGTATGAGTTTCAATATATCGAAATTGGTCTTGACAGACATTTGAAAATCTGGCATAAAATACTTTCCAGCAGAGACTTTTTTCGCTCGGGCGATTTCGGCGTACTCGAGAAAGACTAGATGAATCGATGTCGTGCGCTTGGTGTTGATAGTTTGCTTGTTTTTTTTTTTCTGATAGTGGCTTGGTTATAACCGTCGGTTTATCAGTAAATGGATGTTCGCTCTAAAACGAGACGAGAGAAAAAACTATGACGAGTCCAGAAGTACGGGCCGCGGCGACTTCAAAGGATTGAACGAGCGATTCAGATAGAGCCTTCTTTTCTCTAGGAGGTTCAACGAGCTTAGCATTAGTGAAGGCTATTGAATCTGGTCAGCCATGATGGTTATCTTTTTATTTCAATCAGAAAAAATTCTCAAAGGAGGCGGTACAATGGTCATAGGTGCCAGGATGCAACCAGACGGAACACTCACTGATCACATGAACGGAAGCTTGAGTAACCTGAATGTGTGGAACAAATACCTCACGGCTGATGAAGTGCAAAATGTCTACCGATCGTGTAACTTAGCAAAAGGAAATGTGTTTTATTGGTGTAGTCACGTGATTAACCTCATGACGAGGATTAACGTCAGTATGGTGTCCCCATCAACGGCTTGTAGCGCTTCATGTAAGTGTCATCCAAAAATTTCTTTGTAGTAAGACAGGAATTTAAAACAAGAATGAAATTAGTACAATGCCCTACAAGACACTCAACAAATGTTTAAAATGTTTTCGTTTCAATCACCTAAATCTTCTTGAAAAATTTCTATAACGTTTTTTTCTGTTGGATTTGCATAAAATATCATATTCTCTCTGGGCACCAGCTCGCCCTGCTAGCCGCGGAGCCTGCTTTCTTTCGAGGGGGAGTTGCTTGTTTTGGTGCAATGTACTCAAAAAAAAACTTTCCATGAATCGAGTACAATCTATTTTGAGCATGCACTGCATTTTTCTAGGATACGGTTTCGAACCCAGGCCTTAAAGCCTTCTCTCACTCAACTGAACTAGTAGTCCAGAGGTTCGGGGCCGCAACGACTTAAAAAGCTTCAGTGACGCGATTCAGGTATGAGAGCCTACTTTCCTCTTCCTGGATCACGAAGACTACAAAAAGATGCTCTGTTCGCAGGATTATTCCGTCTGTGTTATTCAGTCTCTGTGTTAAACATATCAAATCAGTTATTTTATTTCCAAGAGACTGCTCACAAGGATATGTTGTCTCGTCTTTAACGTTGCTATCAGATCCCTGGCTTCATCTTCGTTCTTGAGCCTGATACTCAAAATACTAGTCAAGAAATTTTTGCCGTTTGGACAGCTAGCTGGTCAGGGCAACTTACTGAACTTGTAATTTAAGTGATTATCATCAACCTGCCGTTCAACAGTTTTTGGAGTATTTATATGGGGTACAGTAATGACATCAAGTAGTTTGTATATCGATTACGCTCTAAGTGGCAGATAACCTGGGACGCAGTTACCACCCTGGCTGCAGTTCAAACACGAGCAGCCAGTGGAAGCCGTTGACACGGAAGTTAAAAACCGTGATTGAACAAATTCTTTCTTTATTCATTGATATTTTTAAGCTTTTTTTTTTCATTATTATTAACTGAATATTACTCTGTATTTTAGATGCCGATGGGATGTTTACAAGTCTTGAACACTACAAGCTAATGGGACACCACATATCTGTTTATGAAGTGATGGACGCGTTAGTCTGTGCGTCACACTGCCTTCGGACTTGTCGCTGCCAATCGTTTAATTTAAAAAGGCGACCGAATGGTCGAAACCTTTGTCATCTTAACAGCGGCAGTAGAAATGACTTTCCTGATGACTTCGTTTTTACAAGTCGAGAGAGATACACTTACTACGAAAGAGTGTAACAGGATTGTTATAGATAGACAAAGAGCATTTTGCCTTTGCATACATTTCAAGGCCAAAACATTTTCGAAACAAACAAAGGTGCGAAATCAAACATTTATTCATCGCGACTTAAGCTATTAACCAGGGCAGCCTTTTAAACTGCGTCATTATTTTTAACGATGCAGAAAATGATAGTGTATAAGTTGGTCATGGAGAGATGTGTACACCTAAATGCATTAACAGACCCCATAACATTGTCATACAAAAAAGCAAAAACAGAAATTTTAAAAAAAGCCAAATAGGAAGTAATTAACCATGCAAATTACATTTTGATATTTTTGAAAATCATGTAAACTCTTCCAAAATGTGGCACTTCAATTCGGCGCAAACTGAGTTTTGAATTTTCCTTTTCATCCTTTGCCAGACCATTATAGTTAATAAAGTTTGAAGGTGCACAACGTTCAATAGCATTTGCTTTGATCTTTCTGACAAATAAAACGTCGGATTAATAATTTATTCAGTAACGAATTGTGAACAAAAACATGACAAAGCATTGGGGCGAGGCACCAGTACAATTGTTTTTGGCTTTGATACTTGGGGCTGGATTTCATAACCAGTCAGTCCAGCACAAAGTCTGATTTCGTGGGCGTGCCAAATTCTGTCTCTTTGGTTTTCTTATTTTTCTTTGACGTTATTGCAATTAGGGGGTATCATAAGACCAACTATATGGAGTCAGACAGCGATCAACGCATCAGCCGTTCCTCGAGCAACTCCCATACTAGGCCTATGTCAGGGCGTTTTTACGGACCAGTTTACTTTTAGACACATTTAAGGGCCAACTTTTTCCCGCGGAAAGAGAATCTCCACCATGTCTATGAACGAATTCGAAGTATAAGATATCAAAAAGGAAAACTAAACGTTATTAAAAGGCAAAAAATATCATTTTTAGGTCTGTAGGTTTTGCTGACTGGTTTGCGGAATTTTGCTTACTTGCTGTTCATAAAACACGCAAATAGTGACTGTCTAGAATAACAGAAGCAGACAAGCAAGAAATAAAATGTCAATTTATTCCTAACGTGTGACTTGGTTGAAATATGATTATTCTTTAAAAAGTCATATAATTTCATAATCATATGACAGCTCTTTTTTTAGGTACGCCGTTACTATCTTATGACGGTACACGTCCGTTTGTCTTCTCTAAAACTGGATTTCCACTGTCGCGTAATTTTTACGTGCGCGCGTGCATAAATTTACGTGCGTAAATAAAATAGGGGCAATGTATGAAAGGTCGCCCGTAAACGTAAAATTAGAACCTCGACCAACTTTTAAGTTTTAGGGCCTGTTTACATGGAGTGGGGGACCCCGGTCTAGTGGGGTAAGTTTCTTTTGTTTTCACGCTCTGGGGGACACAAAACAAAAGAAACTTACCCCACTAGACCGGGGTCCCCCACTCCATGTAAACAGGGTCTTAGGGGTTTATGCGCTACAATTATTTCGCGCGCTAAATTTCCCTGCGTATGCACGTAAAAATTACGCGACCATGGATATCCACCTTAAGTTATAAAGATCATCATTATCAATTTCTTATGGGTAAGCAGCACTATCGAGATTACACGAGACAACAACAACTCAGTGAACCTAGGCGTCAAGTTTGTCAGATGAGGTATGAGACTGTCTCCTCGGTAAGCCTCTCAATGTACATTCATACCCTCTTCTCAATACCTAATTATTAGACTCTCCTAATAACGCCTTTTTGGCCAACCGTGAGGGAATATCGACGGACTTGTAAAGTGATGCTAGTTACATTCTAGTTCAACAAAACCAGCGTTACTTTATCCTACAAGTGCTTATTTGATTTTGTACTTCTTTAGCTTGTCTACTGCCTTAGATGTATAAAAACGCTTCCTATCATTTACCACATGCTATCTAGAGGCACTTTTTTCCCCAGTGTCAGACATCACTTTTTCCAGAAGTTTGGATCGTGCGCCATTTTCCTCTGATAGTTTTCATACCACCTTTGTACCACGCTAAGTGGAACGAAACTCTCCGAAGGATTTGGTGTCATTTCTGCTTGGGTTCTTGCAAAGGAAGACGCGAAATTGAAGAAATTCTCCAGCATTTTCTGTGTATATTCAACAAAAGTGTTCAAATTTGACGGCGTCGAATTGCACGCGGGTGTCTGCTGAGCGAGCTGGTCTAAGGGCTCAATTGATATACCTATTTGAGCCCCTGTGTGTGTGGTCCCACTGGCATCCATTAAAAAAGGGTTCTGCACTCTTTCCTCAGGTCTCACCTACAAAAGGAGAAGCATTCATTTTTATTTCCTATCCAAAGTATCCCAAACGTGAGGTTTGAGGACATGTGTGGACACACCACACATGCATGTGCTTTGGTTTGGAAAAAGACAAAACCAAACGAAACCAAAAGAGGAAATATATGCGGAACATGAAGGCCAACTGCGGAGAAGCAAGGCTGAATCACTTTCTCATTTTGGGGTTGTTGTTTTGCAAACATAAATGCATTCTTTGTTTGTGTATCAGTCTATATAGCATCAGAGGTACATCTCATTGTATATCCATGTTTCTGTCCCCCAACAGAAGTGCAGTGTAATTTCTATGAGCTTTTTTTGGCCCTTAAAATAACTGTTAATCAAATGCTCTAGACAACTTGGCTTCTGTCAAACACTGTAAAAAGCAGAGAGTTCACATGAAATGCAACATATACCTTGGCCAGTTTAAATATGGCACTAGGCTTGTTATTAGCAATAAATCCCAAAAGTTGTGAAGTAGGTCCCTCAGGGGTTGGATAACAGTAGTAGACTGCCCCGCCCATTCCATCAGGGAATGGTGTCACACCTGTTAGGAACACTACCACGTGATGAATGTTTTCAACATCAAGCAAGTTGAAAACGAACTGAGTTGGACCAATCTGCTGGACATCTGTTTGTACCTGAAAGAAAGTGGCCATAACAAAAAATAAATACAGTTGAATGGCCAACGCCTGGGTACCCGCAAGTGACAGGTTAATGAGGTTAGCCACTCAGAAGAAGTTCGTCATACATTAGCATAATCTAAAGAAAACATGCAATGGGAGCAGCATTACTAGACCACAACCAATCATCTTATTCTATCTCTATCCTAGTCATCACCTTCTTTCCTTCATCATACTGTTAATATTAAGCCAATCTAAGTATATCAAGACTTAATAGAGGTAGCAACTATAAGAGAAATCTCGTTAGGATGAACAAATGTTGGCCAACGTGGAGGGGGAGGCGATAGAGGTGGACACTTAATAGTGAAGAGGTTTAAATCATAACTTTTTTGTACATTATATTATTTCAGGACTTTAATTAGTGGCTGCTTAACCCACTTAATACATGTAGGTGGCCATTGAGTCGAGGTTCAACTGTAATCTTAGTGACATTCCTACATGGAAACTGAAAGTTTGTTTTTTGTTTAAGTCAGTATATGACCAGTTTTACAACAGAGCTTATTAATTTTAACTTAGAATGAATCCCCATGTATTTGTTCCTTGTTTTGAAAGAGAACCAAATTTGGACATTTCGCTTGAATCCAGTTATAAAGTTTTATAGACTGCGAACACAGATGACATATTTCCAGTCATCACTTCTCTCCATTTACAATCCTATTTTAAAAACCCCAAATCCTGTTCAACAGCCTAGGGCAACCCTGACCACTGCTAATACATATTTATAATATTGCAGGGTAAAATCCATTCCCAGGTTAAACTAACTCTTCAAATTTTTATTTGCTGCTTGTGCCCCCGGGACCCTTAGCATAAACCACCACATTTTCAGCTGAAGCTTACTACCTTATTCTCTGGGGTGGATACAAGAATATTTCAGCAGGGGTAGGTGGGGTCTGGTATGCTCTGGAAATTTTTGAAATTCATTCCTTTGAAAAGTGGTCTTTAGCATTCCAAGAGGCAAACTAAGGTGTTTTATGCCTAAAACGTAAAGTAAATTGTATGCATTAAAATGAAAAACAAAGTAGCTGTGAGCTACAAAATTCTGAAAAAATAATTGTGTTCTTAGTAAAATCTATATTTAGATTTTTAATAAAGTTTTTTTAAAATAATTTTTTAAAAATTATCTTAATACAAATTTTATTGCTTACGTCTATGTTATCCCTTCGATGAAATAATTTTATTTTTGAAAAATCTATGTATTTTTCTGTAATTCTTGATAATTCACACAATCTCCAGTTTTGAGATCGTGACACTAGTCAATCTGTTATTTTCCATGAAATAATTTTTTGACTTCATAGATCATGTTTCATCTTTTACATGTTACAGATCATACCAGCTGAATAAAAGGAAAAAGTGCAAATAGACAGAAAAATTCTCAGAAATACATTCATAGTTGTATTATCTGTCTTAAAATTTGTGCTTGGTAATGTACAAAAGGAATGTTTACTATTATTAAAGCACTTTTACAATCACTGAGAATTTAGTATTGTTTTTTTAACAATATTGTAGTGAAATTGATCTTTAGCATAAAGACTTAAAACGGTTGACAAGAACATTTGTGCATATTTTGATAGTCATGATGTCTTGACGGTATCTCATCATTAACAAATGCATTGTTTCTTTGCGACCATATATGGAAAATGATTCCCTCGGCAGTTTACAGATGGACACTCGCACTTGGGGGGGACTACTATGTTTGGCTCACTCGGTATGTGCCGCTCTGCATGGTATAGGTTTATGGGATCTGCGATCTTAAAAAAAGTATTCAATTTCCAGGGTGTTCATTAAGCATCGGAGATTGGAGAATTCAAGGTACTGGAGGGGAGCCGAGTTCTTGCTGATGATGGAGCACTTTGCATTTTATGTAACGTTATTTTTGTGAGAAATGGGATCTATAAGTACCATTGTCTGAGGAAACTGTTTATCAGACCAACGGTTTAGCAGATCACTTCCACTTTTTGAAACTATAAAAGTCTACAGACAACTTAACCCTGGAAAGAGGCAACAGCCTGCAGTTTCTAAATGAAGATAATTATGACTATCATACATTGGGAGCAGGCATACAATGGCTCTTCATAGCCCAAATGGCAAAGCACTGCGGCACTAATGCAGAGGCCATGGGTTTGAATCCTGAAAAAGCCCTCAATTTTTATTTGATTTCATTTTTTACTGGGGGTGGGGGCTTTGTTTGCAGTTGCTAAAATTGTGATTACAATTGTGATGGTCATAATTTCATCTACATTTTTTAAAATGTTGTATTCCTGCAGTTCACATCATGTTCATTCTATGATCTGCAACTTATTGCAATGCTATTTGGAGTAATTTTTTCTCAACAGCTTTAGAAAACCTTCCTCATACTATATTTTACATGTATGTTGGGAGAATTTTACTTTAATTTCATGATTTGGGGAGAAAAAAAATAAAGCAGATAAATAAATATTTCCTTTAAACTTGCTTAGGGGTTTTGAATCAGGTTTTACTAACATTGAATTTACTGTTTTTCACGTCACACTGATTTCCAGAGATGATACCCTATTTCTAGACCAGAAATCATCTGATTGCGATACTCTATCCCAGATTAAACTGCTTAAAACCCTACCCTTCACAGTGGCACAACCCAATTGAATTCAATAATTTATTTTCCTCACTACCTTTTTTATTATATGAATTTTCCAGGTTGTTGTTGTTTTTGATTATTAGATTTGGTTTTTGTGATACATGTATCTGGAAATCAAAGTCAAGCTAAGTGTTACAAGCTGAGGCCAATAACATTTACCTCAACCCTAACTGTTCCAGATATCACAAATTTTGCCAAATGTAATAATAAATTCTTCTTAGGTTATGTTAAAGAAAGCAGTAAATGGGACATTGCATGCATAGTGTGTACAATCTACAGATTGTGCAGTAAGGTACGCTGATTTCCAGGTTCTTACCCATGAGAAGACAGATATATAGTAAGTAAAATATGCAATAATCTGACTTATACAATGGCAATCAGACAGTCTGTTAGTCCCCCTCCCTCCCCCCCCCTCCCCTCCCCCCGGAAAATGCCTCCACCACACTTAATACAAATGATATAGTTTTATGGAGTAGTTTTGTTAATGATTACCATTATTCGACATCAATTTAACGTGCAAAAAAGTTGTAACAACATATTTCAATTTTCATAGACGTAAAAAAATGGTCCATGTATGTAATGAATGCCACCTACAGTAGAAACAAAACAGACACGATGAACACATGCAAGTTGTCACGAATGTTAATGGCAATAATCGCACTTCATTTGATTCACCATAAAAATTAATTCAAATACTAATTGTCAGAATCTTATTCTCGATTAACCTTCATGAAATATGACGAGATACTTACTAAACGCCCGGAGACAAGGCATCCAAACATCTTTAAACTCCAGCTGTTTATCAAGCTTTCAGTTTTTTTAATTTTGTTGTCAGCGGTCGACTATTCGAACACTTAGTCACGTGTCAAAACATTTGTCCCGAAGGGCTTTTGCTCGTGGGTTATATTTGTTGCCTGCAGTGCAGGCGTAAAATAGTAACCCTTCAACATAGCGCTTTAGCGAGCATCAAAGAAAACGCCTGCACTGTAGGCCAGCATGGAGGGGAAATTGGTTACGGTACTTTCAAAGCTGAGGTTACGGTGAGTGCATTCCTTTTTCATTATATACTGGCTGTAAATTTTAGAATTACGAAATTTGAGGACTGACTGTCAGCGCAAACAGCTGGTGGGATTGTTCAACCCTCTGTACGTTACCCTCAGGAGAACCGAGAGAGAATAACTATCAGGCACTGCGTTTCGGATCGGAAGAGCTGGTAAAACTGGCCTTTCTTACCCTAAAGATCTTCATATTCACTCGTGAGAAGACAGCGAGAAGAGAAGATTCAAGGGGAGGGGGGGGGGGGGGGTACTTTAGGAAATTCTTGGTGGGGATGTGCCGCTGGGACCCTGGAACCCTTAACCTATACCAGAGCTAGTTCAGCTGAATTTTGCTACCCTATACTAGAGTAAACTCCCCAAATCCCCCTATCCTAGAGTAGCTGTTTCCCTTGTCTAGATAAAATCTTCAACCAACTGATCAGTTTCCTGAAAAATGATACCCTATTCTAGACCCAAACGCTCTGATTTATATACCCTATCCTAGAGTAAACTGCCTGAAAACCATACCCTTCAGAGCGGCACATACCTATATAGCCCATATATGGCAGTACCCCCTCTGGGAGGGTTCCAGGGTCCCAGTGGCACATCCCCACCCAGAAATTCCTAAAGTACCCCCCTCGGGGTTCAGCTGTTTCCTAACGACACCTAATTTAATACGCCCGTGTAAATACCATGTCAATATGGCTACAATCAATCAATCAATCAATCAATCACATTATTTAGCATACAGCCTTGAACCCTTTTGGGCTTTAGGAGGAGAACCCCTAGAAAAGATAACTATTATGCAAAATTATTCATCATGCCAAGCAACTGATAAAGGTGGATTCTATGCTGTGGATTTCGGATTTCAAGAACTGGATTCAGGATTTTTCAGCGGCCACTTTTAGTGCTGCTGTTAGTTTTTTTTTTTTTAGCTTTAAACTAACATTATTTCTCTTGCCGCATGATTTTTCTCCTATTTATCCTAATTTCCTATCCTATTTCTTAAGGTAATGCCTTTAATCATAACTAGAACAAAATTCTCAAATCTGATTGGTTATCAACTGCTCTGATTTCAGCCTCAATAGGACAGTCTAATTGGACAGTAGGCGTCATCAGAAAAAAAATCTTGGAATTTCTTGTGTTTTGATTTCAAAAAGAGCCTTATATATCACAAATTTTGTTAAGGTTATGATTAATTGGCAACAGAACTTCGTGTTGTCATACTCGTGATTAAACAAATCGGACTACCGCTACATGATCGTCCAATGTTGTTAATCACTCATATGATTACAGACTGAATTGTACTCCACTCAGTCCTGTTGCCATTGATAAAATAAGCCTTATTAGCTTCCATGGGCTGCCTTGGCAAAATAAAATAAAAAAGAATGCTACAGTCGAACCTCTCCACTACGGTCACCTTGGGGACAGAAAAAAAGTGGCCCCCGTTTTGTAGAGGTGGCAGTTTTGGGGGTTGGGGGGGGGGGGGGGGGGTGGGTGAGTAATAAAACATTTTAAGGGAGTACACTATGTTTATTGTGCTAAGTTTATGCTTAATGTATCCGTTTAATATATCTGTGTTCATCTGGACGATCATACTCAACCTACTTATGAAATGACTCTTGGGTTCAAACCTTTCTCACTGTATCCCATTATGGTAATCCAACCATATATTAATAATACATAGAGATAAGGTACACAAAAAACTTGAATAATTAGGGTATTAAGTCACAATGTGACAGAACGAGCAAGGTTCGCAGCTTTCGCTATAAGTAATGTAGACAATTTATGCTCTCTGCAGCAATATAAATGAAACACAGTCAAAATACGTAATAAGACTGCCGCGATTAGTCATCAACGTCACGCCATACGGATCAAATGTCTTTTTTCTTCTTTGGTATCAGTGGCTGGAAAAAAAACTGGCTGTTGTCGAGGTCTTACTTTGGGGACACGCTTTAGTGGCCGTTGCTGTTGTAGAGAGGTGGCCGTTGTAAAGAGGTTTAAACAAGAGGCAATGTATGAACTGTCCGCCGGGACAAAGAAAGAGACCGTTGTAGAGAGGTGGCCCGGGTTAGTGTTCTGTTAACAAGGACCAGCGTAAGAGCAGAAACATCTGAGGATCTCATCAGCCATAAAGTCTAAATTAACGAAAACGCATGGGCTGATAAGGAATAAGGTTCATTGCCTAATTATATCAATCCGAGTGGACATGAATTAGCCGTGCTTTTTCCATTAACTAGCAAGTTCTCTTTGCGCACTCTTCGTCAGTACCAGTCCTAAGTTAACAGTCCTAAGTGTTCGCCGGAGCCTAGGCATGCGCACTACTTAGCTACAGGCCGTTTGATTTTGAGCGCGCCAAAACATTGAACCCGTAACCACCTGTAGAAGGTAAAGAACGAATTCCTGATCCATTCATCGCTCGCTTGATTTCTGTTGTCCGTGAAGTTGTCTCGCGGTGAAATGCGGCAAAATAAATCCTTCGTAGGAAATATGGCCGGAATCACAACGGTTCAGTCGAAGTTATAATTACTTTGGAACTGTTATGAACTGGGCATTTTACTCGGATCGTGTCTTGTTCTTTTACAGCGCGGATTTCAAAGAAACAAAGACATCACGTGGAAATATAATACCAGTTTATACAACTATTTCACCATTTTCTATATACAGTTCGTTGCTAGCTATACGCACTGGATTATAGATAGAACTTCGGAATATATTTGTGAAGTGAAAAAACTCAAAAACTAGTGATCAGAAATCTGCGGAAATGTGTGCCCAACGAGTTGGAATTTTGCTGGTTATGTTACAGTTAGCGATTTTTCCAGGTGGGTAAAGTTAACCTTTTTATTCTTCCGTTTATGCGCTTTTATCTTTTTATTGAGTTTCGTACAGGTTAAATCACAGTGTAGTTGGGCTATTTAACGTTGTTTTGGGTCCTATGTTTTCGTCTAAAGACTGCGCGTCCAGTTGGCGTCAGTAGGACAATACCTCAAACATGTATCCATTCACCATTTTGCCCGCTTACGATTTTTTTCATAAAATAGTTAGAACTTACGCAGTGGAGCCGGATCCAGACTTAATCATTTCACTCATTTTTCCGACTAAAGTCAATAGACGGATCAAGAGAGGATACGGGTTGTAAGAGGAATTTATCGAAAAATATTTTCCTTGGACTAGGAAAAAAATGATCAGAGTAAATATAAACTCATATTTTTTTAACGCATTCGGAGGTCTTAAAGAATAATGAGTTCAGTAGAGTTCATTGTGTATGTCAGAGGTTGTTAGAATTGACCGAGTACGTTAAGCATGGCTTACTCGATTAGTTCTGTTCACACTAGCATTTGTACTTTAATATGATATGCTATTATGCTCTCGATATGAACCAGTGCAACTGCCAGTCACAATCATGATCAAAACGACGTGCAAGCTACAGTGTGTAAAGTGCTTTATTCGTCCCGACAAAATCTGCACTCTCACGACTCATTACGGTTTTGGTCCTTCGTTAACGGCCATATCATTCACTGAATATTTTAAAATCATCAATTTTCTCCTGAAACGTTCTTGTCGGACTAGTCGAACTAATCCTGCGCCAGGCGGGTGTCTGATCGTTTCGCTGCATAAACATTAGCCAACCTTTAGCCGTTTGGCTTGATAATAAAGTAATTTCGCTATGAAACCCTTTTCGTTTTGTTGCGTCAGGAATCGGATTCCCTTTATAATAAAGTCGAGTCGCTTCATACTTGATATTGTTTGTTTCGATGACATTTTATCTGAGCCCACTCTGTTTTCTTTGGAAAAGTAACAGTAACAGTGATCTCTAAAAACCCAGACTCACTTTGCTTCCCTATTTTCCTGGCGGGTTTGTAGCGGATTGATCTGTAGCGAATACACAAACTTTATTTATTAGAAAACTTTAGCTCTTGTATACGAAATCCTCGAAACAATCTTAAGAAACAAAAATACGCGGTATTATATCCCGTGGGAAGAATGCCATTCCTGATACAAGTTTCTGCGATCGGACGAATAATTTATCTGTTTAAGCTCAGATCATAGCAAACTAGCATGAGTCGCGTTGCGCAAAAACCGCAGGTTAATTACCATATAATTACTATATATGTACTTCTGAAAATGCTCAAATCCTGCGCGTGATTTCATTTTCGTTGAATGAATCGGATTGGTCTATCCTTACTTTGTAAATAGTGCACGTTAATCTTGAGATGTTTTTTACAAGACTGAAATAGATAACCCGTGCCGGAGATGCTTATGCAGTGCTCATTTATTTGCTTATCTTAACTTCTTCTATATTTACTTGGCAAAGGTTGCCCATCGCGCCAAGGGAAATCAAAAATACTACTTCTACTTCTTCTATATTTATAATTTCTAGTTTCTTTTTAGGAGTTTATTTCTTTTCGCTTTTCCTTTCAGCTACTATTAGTGTTGCATTCACTCTTCAACGTTACAACTGTCCCAAAAGCTACACATTCACAAACGCGCGCCTTCAGGGAGGACTTAAGGCCGGTCACTTTAGGAGACTCGGTCCTCCAGATGACACCGAGCTATGCGTCCAGCGGTGTTGCGATCAAAGATCATGTGACCTAGTTGCATGGGTGGGTGAACACTGTTACTCAGTCTCCTGTGTGAGCCGTGAGATGTGCAAACCTGTGCGGTTACCAAGCTATGAGAAAGGCATGAGGCTGTTATACATTGCATCAAGGGATGATGCAGAAGATGAAGGTACAGTTTTAACTGGTTTTATTTTGAATATTTCGAGCTTGAAGGACGGGTCGTTAGAATTATTCATCATTTTAAGCATATTGAATCTACAATCGGCAGACAGCCCGTCAAGAATTGCTTATGTGTCGTTTTTAGTCTTTGTGACCTGGTTACATCATGTATTACTTGAAAATTGTAATGATTCCTAACAGCCGATATTTTTTCGAAATTTTCGATGTACTTTTGTGAGAGAATGTTAAAAATGGACCAAAATTATTGAAAGAGGGGCGCTAAAATGTTCAAATAGTAATAAAAAGGGGAACATTGGTAATTTAGTACTTTAATCTCGTTAAAATTTGGATTAACTATTGGTAATGTAGTAAATTGAATTTTGTTAGATTTTCGAAAAACATGCGTGTTTAAAGTGGTTTAATATACCATGGAATAGTTACATAAGTTACAAAATGTTTCCAGACGAAATTTGGAAAAAAGTTACTAATTTACGTGGCTATTACTTAAAGGGATTTCAAGTAATATAAACGTTCAAAGTCAGACAGGCAGATTCCTCCCTCTACCCCCTCCCGGTCTGGATGGTGAAGAGTGTCCACAATTAGTACACCATGATGTTTATTATCAAGTTAGGGTTTTAAACCGACTTGCTACCGAGGTTGATAACGATCAAAGTAATGTTCAGCCTTATTGTTCTCTTGGATTGAAATAATTTTCTTTGCATACAAATCATGTGCTTTTGTCTGTATTTAGTCGAACCCAGCCGAAGGGAAGTAAATGATGTTCTCCGTTTGACGAGCCCCGACGAAGTAACTCAAGAGCCTGCGCGCTCAGAATCCAGCAATCGCATCACAAGAATAATACGCTCGCTTGAAGAAATGGAAGATGAAAGAAGCTCTGGTTTGACAAAACGAGCTCCTTCCGCTCACGAAAAAGAAATTGTATTTAGCGGAGATTATTACGAGCACAACTCGGAAACAATGCAGTTCAGAATGGACGGGACTTCTGGCGAGGACGAAGGAGACTGGGAAGGAGGGTTAGTTGGCGAATCAGGAGATGAGGATGATGACGCAGCTGATGACATCATTCAAAGCCACGCCCACGGAGTGACTGCGGTAAAGAGAACTGAGATGGCAACTGTGGTTGATCCTCGCACAATACAGGATATTGAAACATTTCATGAAGAAAATAGTTCAGGAGAATCTGACAAAAGAGTAGAAGGCGGCCCTGGTTTTTTAGGTGGCTCAGGAACTAGCGGCTCAGCAGGGTTATCGCTAGAGGTTGATATAGATCAGAGTTCAAGCGGATCTGGGCTTCTAATTAACAAGACAATCATGCACGAGGTACAGCGAAACTTACATAAAGTGTGGCGCTACGCCTCTGCTTCTAAAAACCTTGACATGGTGGCTAAAGGCCCAAAAGGAAAAGAAGAGGAGAAAACCTTACAAGAAATTTACAACTTGTTAATAAAACATGAGTCGCGTTCAACTTCCTCGGCATTTGAAGGACCGAAGAACCCTAAGGAAGCCGAGTCTGGTGAAATCGATGAACTCAGCGAAATAAGGATGGATTTTTCAGGAGAAAGCGGGAATTTGTCAGATGAAAAATATGATACGGAATCTAACGGCTCAGGTGAAAAAAATCACGAGAATGTAGTACAGGAATCTGAGGTGGGAGCTTTCTCAGGGGAGGGGACTGGAAATGAGGGGAGTGGGTTGGATTTCTCCGGGGAAAGTAGCAGTGGATCAGGAGTTGTCAACAAGAAACTTTTGAAGGAAGTTGAACATAACTTGCATAAAGTGTGGCGGTACGCTTCGCCTAAAAAGGACTTGGATATGGTAGCCAAAGGACCAAAGGGAAAAGAAGAAGAGCAAAAGGTCAAAAAAATTTATAACATTGTCACTAAACACGAATCTGGTTCGGCGTTCATTGATTATGAATTGCAACAAAAGCAAAAATCTGTAAATGATAGCCCAAACAATCAAAAGGACAGCCATCGTCGTAAAAGTCGAAAAAGCAGAGTAAAAATAGGTAAAACAGGGTACAATATCACCGAAGCGAAATTGTACAGGCTTCAAAAAAACAGGAAGAACAAGTACAACAAGAATCTAAAACGTCTGCAACCCTGGGGACTTGGAATGGAGAAGCAAGCTTCAGTTAAGAATAATAAAGGAAAGTATAGAAAACAGATGGGAAGGAATGAAGGGGACAAAAAAAATAGTAAGCTTGCTATTCTTGGACAAGAGATGAAAGAATTAGCTCCGAGTAGTGAAAACCAGGGGAACACGAATAATAAAGAAAACAGTAAAGGAAAAATGACTAAAGATGAAACAGCACCAAAAGGCGCGTTCAAGTTACAATCAAAGTTAGACGAAGAAATGCACGATAAGTCAAACAAATCTAAAGGTCAGAGCGTCTTACTGGATAAAAATAAATCATCGGACAAAACGTTTCAGATCGGAAGAAAGGTAGAGGAGTTGATCCTGAACAGAATTGCAGAACTTGAGGCTCAAAGAATAAGTAAGAAAGTAAAAGATAAGCAACATCATTTGAAGGACATTCAGGAAGAAACGGATAGGGAAGAGAACTTAAAGAAAGAGGCTCAGAAAGGTAAATGTAACTCTCACATTTTTTGCCTCAAAAAAGATTTCTTTTGAGCCGAATTTCTTAATATTTTTTACTAATACAACAGAAATCGAGTGCGAGTACAACCTTTGAATTTCAGGCCAGTTATATCGCCAGAACTTTCATTCTTTTACGTCGATGACTAGCGCATAAGGAGACAAAAGAGATAAGGTTGGTGTGACGAGTGATTATCGGAGCGTTGACGGCTCACACGTGTGTGGCGAGTTAAAGGCCGGCACTCGTCGCGGCTTGCATTTGCTCACACAGCAAAAGAGTGCCCCAAACACCATGTGCATCGCACAATAGTTATTTTGGCCTCAATGTAATTTAATGTAATTGCGTTTGAAACGTTTTCTTCTTTTTTAGCTAAACCGCAACTCAAAGACGACAAGCTTGTAACAGAACTGGAGAAATTAAAATTCTTGAACGGACCTTCCACCGTTTATAACAAGAGTAGATTTGTGTACCTCAAACAGTGTGGACTGTATGTAGAGGAATACAACGTATCCAAGGTAAGGGATTTGTTTCACTCAAATCGACGGTGAAGCACATCAATTACTGACCACGCTTGTTCGGTCAATATATATATGGCTGGATATTAGGCAAGTTGTTCTTGCCTTTTTATGGACCAAGACAAAGTCCATCCAGGTCGATAAAAACGAAAGCGCAAAAAAGACGGAGGCCAGTATCTAGCCGTCTTAAGCGAACAAGCTTGGTCAACAAAGGATTTATCAGGGAAATTCCTAGAGGGCAAGATGGGCTCATCTTTCCTGCTTGGGTAGCCAATCAGAACACAGGGTTCCGGCGCTTCATCTTTCCCGCTCGCGTTACCAGCCATATAATCTATAACAGTTTTTAATTTACTATTCAGTCGGACCATATTAATACGACAGCATTTTTCGTGTCATTCTAAGGAAGTCCTATTAACCGATTTTGATTTAATTACTTGACTTTTCTATCCAAAGAGATAACTAAGTGATGAATAATTAAGTTAAAAAGCAAAACCGTTAATTGTGTATTGTCCTGTTTCCTTTCAGACCCGAGCCTCTTGGAACAACGATTTATTCTCGCCTTATTCATATCTTTACGAGATGCCTGAGAATTACCACACTTGCAATTCCTCTCTTAGGATGAACCGCACTGATCTACGAGGAGATGTATTTTTGAGCTTCCAGGTCATGTCTATAAAAGGAAGTACCATGATCAACAATGCTAACATCTGTGAGAAGTACTGTTGCCAAGAGCCCCGCTGCCAGGCCTGGACACTAAGATTGCAACAGGCAGACACCGCTAACTGTCCCAAAGGTAAGTAATGCTTTCTACATGTCAATGGAAAATGTCAGAATGCAATAAGATTAACCCAGAAACATCTGGGAACTCTCAAGAGCACGAGCTGAACAAGTGTTATCAGAAATAAAAACTAAGCAACGACTTCATGAAAGGAATACTGAACACTTCAAGGCCCTAATTAAAAATGACCACTCGTCAGCTATTGCTGACCTGATGTCAATGCCACCGGACATGACATTAAAGATGGGTTAGTTTTCAAGATCGCAAGAACGAAATTACAAATGACAAATGGCGAGACACTCTTACCATCACACCACCTTTACTCATCTCCTCCGTGCGTACATGCTCTTGGTGATTAAACCTTTGATGATGGGTCTTGTAGTATCGGAACAGTTCCATCAATCTTTTCAAATGTCATACATTGCATTCAAAGAAGCAGCAACTTTATTGTTAACTGGTGACTTTGAAAACTCCTAGTGTGAGGGGAACATCTTTGTGTGGAGCCTATTTATTTGGTAGAGAGCTTTAAACCACCTTAAACGTTTTTATTTTTACTCGGAACTGTTGATTGATTATTTCTTCGTTTTGTTAATGACTGTTATGATCGCTCAAAGTGGTTCTTTCAATTCATCATTGCTACAGGATCGTATTGCTGCTGGCTTAAAAGCGCAGTACCAACACCCCTCCGTGATTCAGAACATTGTACATCCGGGATAGTGCATCGGGAGAGCACCAAACATCCGCCGTCCGGTATGCGATCCGCGGTGCCTCTAGGAGGGCTGGGCACTGGTTCTTTTGAGCTTCGCGCAGATGGGACTATTCATGAATGGACTATAGAGAACCAGTCTCCCGGTGGCTCAGCAAAGCTTAACAAAGGGGCACTGAATTTGGCTGTATTTGGCGTAAGAGTAGCGGATGGCGATAAGAGTGAGGCTTCGCTTCTGAGGATCCACGCTCCACATGGGTACCCTGGTGTGGAAAGTTTGTCATACTCAGGGTCGTACCCGGTCAGCAAACTGACTCCAGGTAATTGACTTTTATACATGGCTAGAGACCTTTAGGCTTATCAGGGGATTCTGGGTAATCCCATTGGGTGATTACATGAATGTGCGGAAAAGTCGTTAAATTAAAGCCCTTCAATTCAGCTTCTTTTTTAGACTTTAACTAGTCTAAGATTTTATCTGATTTAATCGCGTTCATCCGACGAAGTCATAGTTGCTGTCGAAATCTGAGCATTTACCGTTACAGCGAATCGGCGTCAAAAATGGCCGCTGGCGTTAAATGAAATATTATAAGAAGATATAAGGTGAAAACATCTACATAACAATTGTCCCGTACCTGACTGTCTATTATTACATGTAATCTATTTTCTGAGTATTCTAAACTGCCATATAATTCTTTATCTGTACCCTCTGATTACACTGACTGCATCCGGTGCCAGTAAGGAAATAAGCTGCGCCAAACTTGTATAGATATTGCATGTTACAGAGCTAAGTAGTTGCGTTTTTGTTAGCTGCAGTGGTGCACAGCATTTTTTTAATCTCGTATGTTCTTTCCACGACAAATCAGAAAATTGGTTCATAGTTAAGTCTCAGTGGATCGGATGCTGGAGATGAATTTCTATTGTGCTATCCCGTGTTGGCATTTATTTACTGATTTCCTATAGAAATGAAGAATGCATTGAAAAAACTTGACATAATGAAAGGGAACCGGTCACCTGTTCTGATTACAATAAAAAGAAAAAATCTAAAAATAAACTGTGGAGTAAGAACCTCCAGGCTGAAAATTTGATCACGAATTCTCCATTATACTAAAAAAGCTGTAATATGATATCAGTCTGCTGCCGAACGCCAGGTGCTCACAGTATTGGATATGCTGTATGTACAGTAATGACTTTCCTAGCCTTGTTAACTGCAAGGAAGCACAAAGATTGTAGAAGGCGTAAAAACCTAGAAAAAGAATGTTCAAAAATGCTCCATAAAATCATGTTAACGGCTACATATAGCTAGGTTAATGGCTAGAACGATTAAAAGCACTGATCATGAGTTATTTAAATTTATTTCACCGTACAGTAGCTTTATATTGTTAAGTTAGTTATTGTAGAATGACTGAGCGAGTACTTTTTTGAGGGAAAAGTCCTTTCCGTAGCAGTTTTGGCAAAAATCACTTTAATTTTCGTTTTGCTTACATAATACTGCTTTGATTAGTCGTGCCACTTCATTTCGAATGTCTTTCATTCTCCATAAATAAAGAACAGGATTCAACGAGGACGACATAAATGCCAGCAAAAATGAGAAGTTTAATAGTGGCACCGTCTCTTTCTCATAGTTTAGAACTGGGATTAATCCAAAACTAATGGCTATGGGCAGGTAGCAAATAAGGAATATCGCTAGGATGTAGAGAATGGTGAAGACAGATTTCTTGTACTTGGCCATGTGCATTGCTGGTTGAGCAGCATTTTGGGACAATTCGCTCAAGTGGATTTGTTGCTGATGTGCGCGAATTATTTGGAAAACTTTGAAGTAAGCAAGTGAGGTTATAAAAAGGCAAAATATCAACGATAAAGAATTTGCAACATTTACTGCAATATTAAATGGAATAAGTACGCGGCACACTGCAAACGGAATAGGTAAAGGCAATAACATGGCAATAGCGATATATGTACAACGCACTGTGACTAGGGATCGACGAGACATGTGTAGCCATCGTTTAACTGACATGATTGTTATTATTAACATTGTGAGGGTACCAAAGTAGGAGCCAATACCATTGCCCACCATTCCTAATGCTAAATAAGTTCGAGGCGAGGAACTTCCATTGAATGTATTGAAATCTTTCCCCGCTTTTCTAAATGCAATTGCATCTATTACGTAAAGGGGCTGACTGATAAGTCCCGTTCCAAAGTCAGTGAAAGCCAATGCAGCCAGGAGAATATACGAGGGTGTTCTGAGAGACGAATTCTTCAAAATTGCCGTAAATACCAGAGCATTTCCGACCACCGTAACCGGCGACAAAACGACGTTGATGATTGAAATGCAAAGCAGGAATGGGCCATAGTGTTCGGTCATTGTAGCAAAGGTGCAGGATACTCCGCTATATTTTTCCCACTATGGTGTAACCAATTCGCTCAATGCCGTCAAACAACAAATAAATGTAAACTTTGATTCTACTGAAGGGTGCAGAAGTTGCTCTGCATCTTGTCTTCTTGCATCAGAAGATGCTGGTGATTTCGAAGTCAATCATATTTTAACTTTGTCCTCTCTGTGCAAGCTTCTTTTTTTCTGATTTTTAGTAATTCACTTAGTTTTTTATCAACCAATCATTAACTGACCTTGGTGTGATGTAAATTCTGTTTCAAGCAAACAACTCCCAACTTAAGAGATGCTATCCAATGATCTTCCATCCTCAATATTGGAAATGTCATTTAATTTAAATTTTGTTTTGACTATTCGCTTACTTTTTAGGAGTGTTTTTTATATTTGTTTTTGTGTTTTTGTTTCGTACTATGATCAAGTCGGAACGTCAGCAGATAGTAATTAATTTAAGCAGAAGCGAACTGTCACTCGGGTCGACCTTTAAAAAACGACAATAAGCGACTTAATAAATTATTAAGTTCTAAGGTATTAGTAAAGGTTGCTGTAAGTTATTGTACGTTACTTTCTTTTTTGCTTCATCACCAGAGTGATGTAAGAAATCGAAAGAAGAGTCTAGATCGTTTTTGAAGAAAAGCATTGTTGAAGTTGTCCTCAGGCTGAGTTATTTTTTTCTCCGTTGGTTCTTTCTGCAAGGAACAAGGAAATATGTTCTTTCATGGCGCCGTTGCATTTGATCTCAGTGGTCAAGGAAACAATAGGTGACGTGCTGATGATAAACCTGTCGTTGAACAAACCGACCTGAACTTGTTTTGATCTTTATTTGTTCTCTTCTTGTCGGTGATTTATTGGTTTTCATAGACCCTGGAAGTTGAAGTATTGAAACAACAAGACTTAATCAAGACGAATGGGGAGACACTACTTGTTTACATTCAGTCTGCAGCACTATTGTGGAAATATTCTGTGTGAGGAAAAATTCATCGCTCAAATGTTTCCAATACCTTAATTAACAAACGGCTAGAAGCAAAAATGGTAAAAATTGAAGTTACCCACAGGCCGTGCCGAGTTTTCAATGTAGGTTTGTCAGTGATGGTTGACCATGAATGATGGATTTAAATAAATATTTGTTATGAATATTTCCTAAGTCACTTTGCCTTTTTGGAAAGTGCATATGCTCCATACAAGATTTACGCAAAATGTACAGTTTTAATTTAATATTCGTTGGGTGTACAAGATATTGCTCTAATAGTCGTACAACTTCATTTCGGATATGTGCATGTCATTCTCCACAAATAAAGGCCAGGATTAAGCGAGGAAGAAATAAATAACAAAATTACTGAGGCGTTGTATAATAGCACCGTTTCTTTTTTATATAAGAGAACTGGCATTAAAACCGAGGAAAAAATGGCCAAGGGCAAGAAGCAAATAATGAATATGGCAACAATATAGAGAATGGTGAAGACAGATTTTCTGTACTTGGCCATGCGGATTGCTGGTCGAGCAGCGTTTTGCGCGAATTATTCGAAAAACTTTAAAGTAAGCCACTGAGGTTATAACAAGGCAAAAAAGCAAGAAGAAAGCACTTGTAACATTCCCTGCAATGTTAAACGGATAAAGTGCACGGCACACTGCTAGTGGAATCGGTAAAGGTAATAACACTCCAACAGCAATGTAAGCTCGACGCACTGTAACCAGAGATCGATAAGATATGTGTAACCATCGTTCAATTGACGTGGTTGTTATCGTTAAAACCGTGAGGATAACAAAATAGTTACCAAGGCCATCAACCATTTGTTTTAATATTGAATACATTCGAGGCCAGGTCGTCATATCGATCAATTTAAAATCATCTTCCTCAATGTCGAAGTTAAGCACAACGTAAAGGGGCTGAGTTATAATCCCAGTTCCAAAGTCAGTAAAAGCCATTGTAGCCAAGAGTAAGTTAGTGGGTGTTCTGAGATCAGAAAATTAAGCGACAGATCGGCTATCAGTGAGATAATTCTTTAAATTTTTTTAAAAACAATTATAAAAGGAGAGCTAATTAGTGAAATAGGGAACGAATTCCAGATTTTAGGTCCTCGGTAAAGGATACTGAATTGCTTTATATTTGTTCTACAAAAATGAGGTCTATACTGAGAGGCTAGTCGGGTTTCGTATTGATGGACTTGATTACTACTTAAGAACGATTCACGAAAGCTACTAGGCAAAAGATTATGGTGATAAGAATACATAAAAGTAGCGACAGAAAATGAATTAATACTAAATATGTCAAGGACTTTAAGCTGGCTAAATAAAGGGGCTGTATTTGCTAGATAGTGAGCTTTTGTTATGAGCTGCACTAGACGCTTTTGCAAAAGGTAAATACAGTTTAGGTTGGAACAGTAGGTGGAGGACCAGGCGACATTACAGTATGTTAAGAAAGGATATACGAGGGAGTAATACACATTTTATTGTCCCTTGTTACCCGATCAAGTAATTGCTGAAAAGATTCCAGGAATTCATGCAAATTAGCAGAGAGGAGGACGATAAACTGTACCGATAATAAAGTTTTTTTCCATGTGGATTTTCGATTTCAACAAAAACAGAGTCAAATAAGGCGGAGTTTGACGAGCACAAATCAGACATAATGTTAAAGTTGAAAGTGTCGCGCAAATAAAGGCCTGCGCCTCCACCAAGCCTACCCACTCTATTCGATGAGATAAAACGATAGCCAATAATGTTTACATAATCTTCGTTAATATCAATTAGCCACGTTTCTGAGATACCTATAGCTGAAAACTCATGCTGCGAAGAATCTAAGAGTCGGGTAAATTTGACAAAATTTTTAAGTAAGCTACGAGCATTTAAATGCAAAAGGGAAAAATTGATAGCATCCTTCCTATTACCAATTAGGTCATATAGTTCTGGCTCGTTATAGTAACTACCTTTAGAAGTAAGATTTAGAAAATTACTATCTGGATCAATGTCACTGGATATTACAGTATTGCAATTACTTATCGGGTTAAAGTATAGGCATTCTAATCTATCATTATTAAAACGCACTGGGTCGTGAGCTAACTCATAAAGGGCAAGATTTTAAAGACACATCGTCAAGATGATTAAAAGGAAATTCGCTCATATTAGCAAAGAATTGAATAACGAGTCAACTTATCTGAGTTAAACTAGATCGAGGGTCTGTCTTTGATTAGCAATTTATCCAACACAAAGTAGGCAATCTTTCCGGCTTGCTTTGCTTGTTTTAGTTTTGGCAGTTGATCTTTACGCCTTTGAAGAGTTTCAGCCGCAAGATTCAACTTCAACTTCAACTTCAACTTTATTTCATAAGACTATTGGTTACAATAGACTGGCCCGCAAAATAGCAATTGCTAATCTAGGCGGACCAGTTAAAAGAAAAATAAATTGAAAGGAAAAGGAAGTAAAACTACAAACAAATACTTTAATACAGAAATCACTAAACTATCAATATAGTCATCTTCTCTTTTTAAGATATCCGAAAGCAATCTGTGAAGTACTTTCCTAAATTTCTTTTTAGGAAGATCTCTAATATGACAAGGCAAGATCTTCATTGACAAACATTCCTTCTGGCTTTACAATCCTCGCGGCCTTTAATATTGGATCCTTTTGCTTCCAACTTACCAGGCGACAAATAACTGTACGAGGACGCGTAGATGAAGCGTTGTCGTCAGAGCGCCGATTAACTTTACCAGTACGATGAACTCGCTCGATTTCCACCTTGAAAGGAAGATTGAGTTTGAATTCTAGAGCCGCTTTAGCTTTACTTTCAGTGTCTTCCTAAGTTTCATCGGGTTCCTCAGAGATTCCATCAATTCTAATATTGTTGCGACGGCTCTGGTTCTCGAGATATTCCATCTTGTCACAATGGAAATCTACCTGAGCTTAGACTTCTTTCAGCTCTTTTCCAATCTTAGTCATCTGCTTGGTTACTGGTTTTAGGTCTTCAACGTCTTTCTGGGTGAACTGTAGGCTAGATTTTAGCTCAGCCAGGTCTTTGCTTATGTATTGCGACCTTCTACTGCTTCCTACTTGTCTCCTCAGCCGATTCAGGTTCAGTTTAAGAGGCATGCGTCCGATTCAACAGGACGAAGCCAAAAGCCATAATCGAACGCTAACTAGTAAACTTAACCTTTTTCTTGAACGCGTTTAATTTCCAAATTTTGCTGACTAGTTCTGTCCAACCTTCATTGTAATTCTATGTACTTTTTTTTAAAGAGCTTTCAAATTTAGCGCTCGTGAGAGCCTGAAAATTCCTGATATCTCTCGGCATTCTGGTCAATTGATGTGATTGATGGTCATTTCACTGGTCTCCAGTCACTTTGTGCCTAGATCTTTTGTTTCCTGTTCATATTTCGTTGTTTTAACATAACATTTTATTAACAAGCCGTTTAACTTCATTACGGATTTCTTTCATTCTCCACAAGTAAAGAGCAGGGTTTAATGAAGAAGACAAAAATGCCAGTACAACTGACATGTTGAATACCAGTAAACTAGCGTCATTGTATTTGAAAATCATCATTTGGGTTAATTTCTTACCAACTAGGTTTTCTTTTGGGTTTTATGCTTTGCAAGATCATTGATAGTCCTCGATGTATGAGACTAGTCTTCTATTTTTGTTTGTCAGATGTCATTTATTCTTACGTTTTGAAATCGATTGCCTTTGAGGCAAAAAAATCAGTCAAGATAAAATACTTTACGTGTATGACACCTGTTCGTGTGTGTGGTTTGTTTTAGAAATACTCAATGCTCAATTTACCTGAGAGTCTATTATTAATCTATTTTAATTAATGTTCTGAATGTTCTAAACCAACATATAATCCTTTATCTGTACCCTCTGATTACACTGATTGCAACCAGTGCCAGTGGGGAAATAAGCTGCGCCAAACTGATAAAAACATTTCACCCTGATACAATAGCTTTATATTGTTCGGTTAGTACTTGTAGAATATAATGACTGAGCGAGTACTTTTTTGAGGGAAAAGTCCTTTCCGTAGCAGTTTTGGCAAGAATCCCTTCAATTTTCGTTTTGCCTACATAACACTGCTTTGATTAGCCGTGCCACTTCATTTCGAATGTCTTTCATTCTCCATAAATAAAGAGCAGGATTCAACGAGGACGACATAAATACCAGCAAAAATGAGAAGTTTAATAGTGGCACCGTCTCTTTCTCAGAGTTTAGAACTGGGATTAATCCAAAACTAATGGCCATGGGCAAGTAGCAAATGAGGAATATCGCTAGGATGTAGAGAATGGTGAAGACAGATTTCTTGTACTTGGCCATGTGCATTGCTGGTTGAGCAGCATTTTGGAACAATTCGCTCGAGTGGATTTGTTGCTGATGTGCGCGAATTATTTGGAAAACTTTGAAGTAAGCAACTGGGGTTATAACAAGGCAAAATATCAACGATATAGAACTTGCAACATTCACTGCAATGTTAAATGGATTATTGAGTACACGGCACACTGCAAACGGAATAGGTAAAAGCAATAACACCGCAATGGCGATATACGTACGACGCATTGTGACTAGGGATCGACGAGACATGTGTAGCCATCGCTCAATTGACATGACTGTTATTATTAACATTGTGAGGGTACCAAAGTAGGAGCCAATACCACTACCCATCATTCTTAATGCTAAGTACGTTCGAGGTGAGGAACTCCGATTGAACGTATTGAAATCTTTCCCCACTTTGCTAAAGGCAATTACATTTATTACGTAAAGGGGCTGACTGATAAGTCCTGTTCCAAAGTCAGTAAAAGCCAATCCAGCCAGGAGAATGTAAGAAGGTGTTCTGAGAGACGAATTCTTCAAAATTGCCGTTAACACCAGAGCATTTCCGAACACCGCAGCCGGCGACAAAATGACGTTGATGATTGAAATGCAAAGCAAGAATGGGCCATAGTGTTCGGTCATTGTAGCAAAGGTGCAGGATACTCTGCTATATTCTTCCCACTATGGTGTAACCAGTGAATTCGCTCAATGCCGTCAAACAACAAATGAATGTAAACTTTGATTCTACTGAAGGGTTCACAAGTTGTTCTCCATCTTGTCTTCTTGCATGATGCTGGTGATTCCGAAGTCATTCATATTATTGTAACCTTGTCTTCTTTCTGCAAACACCTTTTTTTCGGTAATTCCCTTCTTTTTATCAACCAATCATTAGCTCCTTTGTTTGATGTAAATTCTGTTTCGAGCGAACAACTCCCAACTTAAGAGATGCTATCCAATATCTTCCATCCTCAATATTAGAAACGTCATTTTAATTTAAACTTTGTTTTGACTATTCGCTTTTTTTAGGAGTGCTTTTTTATATTTGTTTTTGTGTTTTTGTTTCGTACTATGATCAGATCGGAACGTATGCAGATAGTAATTAATTTAAACAGAAGCGAACTGTCACTGGTCGACCTTTAAAAAACGACAATGAGTGACTTTAAATTCTGAGGTGTTAGTTAAGGTTGCTGTAAGGTCCTTGTAAGTTATTGTACGTTCTTTTATTTTTTGCTTTATCACCAGAGTGAAGTATTAAGAAATCTAAAGAAGAGCTCTAAATTGTTTTTGGAAAAAAAGCATTGTTGAAGTTGTCCTCAGGCTGTGTTATTTTTTTCTCCGTTGGTTCTTTCTATAAGGAACAAGAAAATGTGTTCTTTCATGGCGCAGTTGCATTTGATCTCAGTGGTCAAGCAAACAATGGGTGACGTGCAGATGATAAATCTGTCGTTGAACAAACAGACCTGAACTTCTTTTGATCTCTATGTTCTCTTGTTGTCGGTGATTTATTGGTTTTCATAAAACCTGGAAGTTTAAGTATTTTCGGAAACAACAAGACTTAATAAAAAAAAATGGAGAGACACTAGTTGTTTACATTCAGTCTGCAGCACTATTGTGGAAATATTCTGTGTGAGGAAAAAGTCGTGGCTCAAATTTTTCCAATAACTTAATTAACGGCTAGAAGCAAAAATGATAAAAATTAGGTGCTCCAATGAAGATACTTACAGGCCGTGTCGAGGTGAGTTTTCGATGTAGGTTTGTCAGTGACAGCGCCATCGTCAAAATTGGGGTGACGATGAAATATTAATGGACTTAAATAAATCTTTGTCAGAGATGAAAATTCATTAAGTGACTTTGCCTTTTTGGAAAGTGCATATGCTCCATGCGGGTTTCTGCAAAATGTACTGTTTTAATTTAATATTCGTTGGGTTTACAAGACATTGCTCTAAGTAGTCGTACAACTTCATTTCGGATATGTGCATGTCATTCTCCAAAAATAAAGACCAGGATTAAGGTGACTCGACCCAGTTTTTTTGGGCGGGTACCATCCTACTTTGAAGCTCTCTGGTATCCCCACCTTTACTTTTATCGTAAGTCTAACACATAGAATGGATAACATGTAGATCAATCTACAATATAACATAAAATTTTTGGCGATCGGAGTAAATGTCACGTGGTTATAATGCCACGCCCCTTTGAGGTCTGAGTCGAAAATCTGCTGTTACCGGCATTTTTTCGTGAAAATCTCTCTGCTACACATAGTGCGCATTAGTGCCTTGCGCTGAACAGAGTTTCACCAAAATCGCAAAGACCCAATTCGAGAAATTCAGCGGTTTCCAAATTTAGGTCATAATTTATGGGAAAATGGTAAGCAAACTTTACACGGATTATATCTTATAAACTATGAGACTCATCTCTTTATTTTGGGCATCCTTATAACAGATGGGTCCTTGCAAGTCAGCAAAACGCTTTAGGGCCTTGTAAATGCGCGCGATTTCGAGCAAAGCAAACATATAGAAATTATAGTTTTCGCTATTTGTTGACGTTTGTCAGCGTTTAAGAGTCCTTCTCACGAAAAAAGCATTTTCTTAAAAATTCGTAGTTTTTTTCCTTCAAATTTTTTCAGGGCCACAATTGATTAACTAACTACCCGGACTCTGAATTTCATGGTCATTGAAAAACTGTGACATTATCTTCTATAAGCCCAAACTTGAGTAAACATTGAAGATTTTTAGCGTTTTGGCTGAGTTTGTGCTTTGGGAGTTGCCTATTGTTTCTAGTCTGTCATTATACAGCATTCTTGTTCAACACGCGTGCAATGAACACGCTTGGCTGACTTCCGAATGCTCACCGAGATACTCCCGTCACGAGTTGGTTTAATTATTAGCTTGCATTAAACCTATGAAAAAATGATATCTTTTTAATAGTAAGTAGATTTAGTGTGTAGCACTTCTTGATTTTTTTGCAAAGGCACAAGAAGCACGACAATTGATTAAAAATTGTGAGTTAAACCTCTATGTATCATGCGATGGCCTGTCTCACTGTACCAAAATTATTATATCTCGGTGAGCATTCGGAAGTCAGCCAAGCGCGGTCATTGCACACGTGCTGAACAAGAATGCTGTATAATGACAGACTAGAAACAATAGACAACTCCCAAAGCACAAACTCAGCCAAAACGCTAAAAATCTTCAATGTTTACTCAAGATAGAAGATAATGTCACAGTTTTTCAATGACCATGAAATTCAGAGTCCGGGTAGTTAGTTAATCAATTGTAGCCCTGAAAAAATTTGAAGGAAAAAAACTACGAATTTTTAAGAAAATGCTTTTTTCGTGAGAAGGACTCTTAAACGCTGACAAACGTCAACAAATAGCGAAAACTATAATTTCTATATGTTTGCTTTGCTCGAAATCGCGCGCATTTACAAGGCCCTAAAGCGTTTTGCTGACTTGCAAGGACCCATCTGTTATAAGGATGCCCAAAATAAAGAGATGAGTCTCATAGTTTATAAGATATAATCCGTGTAAAGTTTGCTTACCATTTTCCCATAAATTATGACCTAAATTTGGAAACCGCTGAATTTCTCGAATTGGGTCTTTGCGATTTTGGTGAAACTCTGTTCAGCGCAAGGCACTAATGCGCACTATGTGTAGCAGAGAGATTTTCACGAAAAAATGCCGGTAACAGCAGATTTTCGACTCAGACCTCAAAGGGGCGTGGCATTATAACTACGTGACATTTACTCCGATCGCCAAAAATTTTATGTTATATTGTAGATTGATCTATATGTTATCCATTCTATGTGTTAGACTTGCGATAAAAGTAAAGGTGGGGATACCAGAGAGCTTCAAAGTAGGATGGTACCCCCCCAAAAAAACTGGGTCGAGTCACCTTAAGCGAGGAAGAAATAAATGACAAAATTACTGAGGCATTGTATAATGGCACCACTTCTCTTTTATATATGAGAACTGGTATTAAAACCGAGGAAAAAATGGCCATGGGCGAGAAGGAAATAACGAATATGGCAACAATTGATAGAGAATGGTGAAGACAGATTTTTTTCTGTACTTGAACATGTGGATTGCTGGTTGAGTACCGTTTGGGTCCAATTCGCTCGAGTGGATTTGTTGCTGATGTGCGCGAATTATTCGAAAAACTTTGAAGTAAGCCACTGAGGTTATAACAAGGCAAAACAGCAAGTAGAAAGCACTTGTAACATTCACTGCAATGTTAAACGGATAAAGTGCACGGCACACTGCTAGTGGAATCAGTAGGGGTAATAACACTCCAACAGCAATGTAAGCTCGACGCACTGTAACCAGAGATCGATAAGACATGTGTAAACCGTGAGGATTACAAAATAGTTACCAAGGCCATCAACCATTTGTTTTAATATTGAATACATTCGAGGCCAGGTCGTTATCTCGATCAATTTAAAATCATCTTCCTCAATGCGGAAGTTAAGTACAACGTAAAAGGGCTGAGTTATAATCCCAGTTTCAAAGTCATTAAAAGCCATTGTAGCCAAGAGTGTGTTAGTGGGTGTTCTGAGAGATGGATTCCTCAAAATTGCCGTCAAAACAAGCGCATTTCCGACCACTGCAACTGGGGTTAAGAAGGCAGCAATGATTGAAGTACAAATTAAAAATGTGTCATACTTTTCTGTAATTTCGGCAGCGGTGTAGGACATTATATTATCTTCTTTCGCACTTCGGTTATTTAAGTTTCCGCTGAGTTCGCTTTAACAAAAAAAGTGAAATTTTCTCATCAAAGGTTCGAATTCATGCTTATTTGTGCAAAAGGTCACCATGATGTTGAATATGATAGCGAAGATACTAAATGTTACGTTCTGCTGTTTTCTACGTCGTCTGTTCTCTCTCCTTTTTTCTGTTCATTTTTTAACTAACTGACTTCATACTGACGCCTTGTTACAAATTCTGTTTAGTTTAAAGCAAACACTGCGACGCCTTAACAAAAACGATCAATATATAGTTTCCCATGATATATTTGAGTTCTATTCAGACCGGCTTTCGATCAATTTCCCCGTCGGCACGCCTGCTGTCGTGGGAGTGCTTTCTTCTTCGCAATATTTGCGATGCTCAGCCGCCGGTGATTTTAGATCGGTAGATCCTTGTCTAGACACGTTTTGAAAAAAATATAACGCGTTGGGACAATTGTACCAGGTGCAAAGTTTGACCAATAATATTATAAGGCAGTTTTGGTATGAGTTCAAAAGATGAAACTCTCGCTTTTTTCGTCCTTCTACACCTCTCTATTGAAACCTGCAAAGCTAAAGAAAAGTCTTTCCCACTACCTTCTTCCACCACCGATCGCGACCCTCAGGTTCTCGACGTTAACAATCAATTTTGAACAACGGTTTCAGTTTTCATTTAGTGGGTGCGTCTTCTGCGGTCAATTTTGCAAATCTGAATCATTTGTAATCTATATTGAAATGTCTCTTTCCCTCTAGTTTTCCGTTTATTTTAGTTTACCAGAGCTCGCGTCGGGGGTCGCCTATTCGGTGTGTAACGTGCCTCGTCACAAATTTCGTATTGGCATTCACGGCCACTACTGGAGAAGCGATTTTTCTCGGCATTATAAGTAGCCTACATTATTGCCTCATCTAAATAATAAGAGAAAAGACAGCGTTGGGTGTGTAATTAAAAACTTCTTGGTAGGTTTTTGACATTCAATTATACGTACCAATGGGTAATTACTGAATAAGGCTGAGCATGATATGCAGATTTATGTAGATCGAGGAACTTGGCTTTGTAAAACTCTCCAAGTGAGTGAGCTTATTTTTCTGTTTCACTTAATTTGATGGCAGTTCTCACTGTTTGAATTCACATGACACAGGCTCCCTTAACGTACATGAATGTGAAATTCTGTTTGTCACTTTGCTTGTGTATTGCGACCTTCTACTGTTCCTACTAGTGTCCTCAGCCGATTAAGGTTCAGTTTAAGAGGCTGGGGCATGCGTCCGATTCAACAGGACGAATCCAAAAGCCATACTGGAACGGTAAATAGTAAACTTAACCTTTTTCCTGAAGACGTTAAATTTCCAAATATTGCTGACTTAAGTTCTGTCAACTTTAGCGCGCGTGAGAGCCGGAAAATTGCCTGATGTGTCGCGGCATTCTGAGCGATGTGTTGATGTGGTTGATCGATGGTCATTTCACTGGCACTTTGTGCCTGGATCTTTTGTTTCCTGTTTATATTTCCTTGTTTTAACATAATATTTTATTAACAAGCCGTTTAACTTCATCACGGATTTCTTTCATTCTCCACAAGTAAAGAGCAGGGTTTAATGAAGAAGACAAAAATGCCAGTACAGCTGACATGTTGAATACCAGTAAACTAACGTCATTGTATTTGAAAACCATCATTAGCCCCATGGAAATGGTGACAGAAAAGTAACCAGTATAGAAAATAGCAAGAATATAGAGTATAGTTTTTACAGATTTCTTGTACTTGGCAATGTTAATTATTTGTTGAGCAGCTCCTCGAGATATTTCGCTGGCGTGAATTTGTTGCTGATGTTCGCGAATTATTCGAAAAACTTTGAAGTAAGCAACTGAGGTTACAGTCAGGCAAAAGAGCAATGATAACATAGTTGTAATGTTTACTGCAATGGTATACTGGTATCGTACCTGATAAACCACTAGTGGAATAGGTGTGGGTAGCAACACTATAATTGCTCTGCAGACACGACGCATTGTAACTAAAGACCGACGAGACATGTGCAGCCATCGTTCAATGGACATGACTGTTATTGTCAGAATACTTAGTAAGAAAAAGTAGGCACATAAGCCATCACCAATTATTTTCAAAACTAAATACTCCGAGGGCCAAGTGCTCTTATCCAAGAGGACAACGTTGAACACCATCCCCATATGTACATTTATAACATAAAAAGGCTGACTGATAAGTCCCGTTCCAAAGTCAGTGAAAGCCAATCCCGCCAGGAGAATGTTAGATGGTGTTTTGAGAGAAGGTTTTCTCAAGATTGCAGTCAAAACCAAGGCATTTCCCACCACTGCAATCGGCGAAAAAAGGCCAACGACAGCAGAAGTGCACATTAAAAATGCATTAACCGCGGTAGCCATTCTCCGGCGTCTTGTAAATTTTCCTCTTATAACTGTTCAAAAAATGCTTAAAAGTTGGTCAATGAAATTTACGAGAAGTCGCTACATCTAAGGCAAAGGTTTTGTATGGTGCTCAGTGAACTTACTGATCAGTTTATGTCGCTGTACATTTTTTGCAGTTGCCTTCGTGACGAAATGTGGATGTAAAAATAACATCGTATTGACATGAACTGAAAGCTGTTATAAGATTGACGAGCTTTCTCCCGCGGTGATCATGACTGATGCAATGTTGTGTTAAACAAATAAATGTTCTCTCTACAAATATATTCCATAATCAACTTCCATTTCATTTAAATTGCTCCCTTTTTTCACGTTGAATTTTGTATGTTCTGTGTCGCTCACTTTTTTGACGTTGCTTTCATTCGGTTTTAATTGTATTAATTTCAGTTTGGGCGTTTATGGCTTGCGCATCCAAGGTTTTTTTAATTATTCTTATTTTCCATGGTTTCTGATCGTTATTACCACTATTATTAACAGTAAACAGCAAAATTTTTTTTCATTAAGTGAGTTTAATTAAGACTTATTGACAAGAAACTCAAAAAGTAATGAATAGGTGCCACCTGGTCTAAACAAAACGAAATTTGAGAGTGACTGACCTAGATCAGATAGTATATTCTGATAAAAATAGCGGGCAAAAATGATTAAAACCCACTTATTAAATGTTTGTTGGTAAGGTTTATTAATAGGCGCTTGGCTGTCTGCACTTTAGTTCAACAGTGTGCGTTTATTGACAGACAGCATAAAAAGTACGAAACAAGAAAATAAACTGTTTTTCGCTGTAAGATTGTAAAAGCACGCAAAGTGAGGATAAACATAACAAACCACTGTGATCATAAAATGCATGCCCCTTAGATCAACTCTGTTATTGTTTCCTATCCTTCTATGAATCAAGATTCGATTCATGTTGAAAAAGGCCGCCTTGAATATGACAAACTGGATGATACGTATTCTTACAATATTCGCTGGAGATTACTTCCCTCCAATTAGCGGAATGTTATAGTTTATGCTAACTACCTTTTGACAAACCAGTCGGCTGCTGCTGTTTCCCATCCTCAAAAACCCTCTAACTGTTTCCCTATTAATTATTAACGACGTTTTTATCCGTAAGTTAAATTGCTTTCTCCTTGTGACCGTGTTTGTTCTGAATGCCCCCAAAACTTTTGACCTCGGCTGAAACTAGCTATTCTGTTATATATTGTTCATATATTTTTTGGTGAGGTTGACTTTTATCTACACGTATACAGTACCGCTAACACTTTTTGTCACATCATTTAAAGGGACTGGTTCACGATAATGCGCATGTGTGAGTTCTGACAGTAGCTGATTGTTTTTCAACCAATCGGAAGCGAGTTAGATGCATGCAAGTAAATTTACAAAATTCAAATTAATTGTTCGCGACGCGAGAGTATTTCCGGGCATTTGGTTTGATTTTATTTATCCCCATAATTCAATTTTATTCTTTGCTACTCCTCAGATATATGTTGCAGCCGATAAGAATAAGATTTACAGCCCTGTCCTGCTTTGAAACAAACATTTACCAACGTGTATTTTTACGAGGTCGTACCCACGCTAACAAAACAGTCACCGATCGGCAAACAAAATTTGTAAACAAACATCTTATTACTGTTCTCTCAGTTCGCCTTATATAAACCCAGAAATACCTACAAATATCGCCGGACCGGTGACAAAAACACACACCGTATGAGTATAAAGATTATCCTTAATTGAGCATAAATTTCAATTGCTTATCAGCAAGTGAACAAATTCATTCGCGTTGCATCGGGTCAGTGTTCCGCAAAACAAATGTTATCGAGTAGCATACATAAAGAAACTAGATTATGAACAGAATATTCAGGCAATAAATAAATTTATTTTAAAAACATCAATTCTTAAACATATACGATCGTAAAGCAAAGATACAAGGAACATTTCAAGTGTACCAGATCGGTGACGATCGCGCGGCCTGTTGCGGTATAACTACAGGTCGGAGTCAAAAGTCAAATCAAAGTTGAACGAACTCATGCCTTTAGCCACTTTCCAAGTGTCGTGTATTCTTTTCGTATGCCACACACTACTCCTAGAACTATACCAGATCGATAGGCTAAGCTTCTCTATCTCCAGAGACTCTTGAGAACGTCCTGTTGCCGGACGGCCACGATGCTCTTCTCAACCTCCATGATCAAAACATTATTTTTTGCGTCTTCTTAAAACGTAACCAGTCAAACGACACAACCACACGTTAATCACCACTACCGAAGTATAACTAGACCAGCCAAAGCGACGGATGTCCAAATAAAACGAAGGATTTTCAATGATTGTACCGGTAATGGCGATTTCGAATTTAGTGTTGACCCAACAAATTTATTCTGAAGAGACAAACGGCGCGCATGCGCATTATCGTGAACCAGTCCCTTTAAAGTTTTAATCTAATTTCTTACCAACTAGGTTTTCTTTTGGGTTTTATGCTTTGCAAGATCATTCATAGTTCTCGATGTTTGAGACTAGTCTTCTGTTATTGTTTTTCAGATGTAATTTATTCATACGTTTTGAAATCGATTGCCTTTGAGGCAAAAAATCAATCAAGATAAAATACTTTACGTGCATGACACCTGTTCGTGTTTGTGGTTTGTTTTAGAAATACTGATCACGATCAATGTTCGTATTGTTTTCATCCATCATATTCATCCAATCTAGATCTACTCGTTCCTTCATTTCACTTTGTACTATCTTTTGAACCTGTTGCTAGGAAAGAGTCGTGATCCCGTAGTTGTGTTTCGCAAAATTTAACCAACGTTAGGATTCGAAAGGCAAATTATGTTTCGGTGTTTTGTTATTCTGTTGAAACTTTAAGTCTCTTTCAGTGTTAACGGATATTCATAAATCATTAAATCTTAAGGTGGTGCAATAACAGAAGATGTTGATATGGACCTGTATGCCTTCCCATCATTCCATGTGAGAGAGCCCCACAAGTCTTCAGTGCCCGCAGTTGCTTTTACCTTGAGCTTGCATAATAAAGTGGATAAACCTCTGGATGTGTCTTTTATGTTTAATTTACCCCTTGGACAACAGGAGGATACGATTAGAGTTGGAGACAACTTTGGCGAAGTTGTGTTTACTAGGTGAGTGGAAACGACAGAAATTCCGCCTTTTGTAAAGGCAGATTGGGGTATTTGAAACTATTTGTATTGTCTTCGTAGATGACAGGGGCGTTTAGAGTGACGAATTGTATGAAGCCAAGTAAACCGTGAGCAAAACAAGGTTGATATTAATTAATAGACCGTTACTGAGGCAGAACTATTGTCTCTTTGTTTATTTTTTGTTTTTCTTACATGAGTTGTGTATGTTTTTGCTATTGTTATCGTGCTTTTTTGTTGGAAAGGAGAAAGACTTGGATTGTGACAGCAAATGCAATCGCAGCGAGCCAGAAACAACTTTTGCGTATTGAGAATCTTGTCCTTTTTCTTAAGTCGAAAACTCAAATCAATGTTCCTTGAGTTTTAGACTGAGGCAATAAAACTGAGATGGAACTTCGTTTGCACTTTTTATTTCAGAATGATAAAGCCCTCAGACTGTGCGCATGCGTGCTCAAAGATGCCCAAATGCATGTCATGGACGACCAATGGGCCTAACTCTTGTCTTTTGAAGGATAAAATGCCGCTCCATGCCTGGGCCACTGGGATTGTCTCCGGTCTCAAGGGAAAGTGGACAGTCGAAAAGTCCATGTTAACCTGCCACAGACCTGGATTTTTTCCTCAGAGTGGCAGTACAACTTTGTACTCGGTGGATGACGAGGATATTATTGGCTCGTTTGCTGTCGCGGACGATTTTGCTGATATCTGGAAGAACTTTTCCGAGACTGGCAAGTATTACGTTTAAAGCGTAGGTGGTGATTTTAATATTATAGTTATTAAGAATAGACAATTAAAATTACAATTAATTAAAACTTATATAGCGCAACTGTACATGGCACATGATTAAGTGTGCTTTACAATAATTTAAAAAGACTAAAAATAAATAAAATTTACAATCAGGTAAATAGATTCGTAATAAAAATTTATAAGCAGGTAAAAGGTTAAAAGGTTAAAAAATGCAATAAAATAATAATAACACATAAATAATAAAATAAACGAAATAAAGACTCTACTACAAATTAAAAGATTGTTGAAAAAAATATGTTTTAAGGTGGCTCGACTGGATTTTTTGAGGGGGATACCTCCTAAGTTTGAGCATTAACTACGTCGGCGTGAGTAAAGATATGGAAAAAAGGTTACCACAACTGTATTATATAAAGATGAAAATTTCTTATGATCTGGGTTTTATTGCAGTCGGAGTCGCCATGGCAACGTAATGACGCCATTACGTTTTTCATTTATCGTTGTGTTTCTCTGTACCAGGAGTTTTTTGAGGAAATCGCTTAAGGGAGTATGTACCTGCCATAATTGCCTCCATTATGGCAAAGTTTTAAGAAATTCTATGAGAGCGTTTTCGAAATATTCTGAAATGCAGTTTTAAGAATCATAAAAACAGTGAAATAGCATGCTAGCCGCACAATTCGCTAATATTTTAAGAAAATGATAAGCTTTGGGAACGTGGCTTCATCTCATAGTGGTTTAATTCCATTGGAAACTGGATACAAAAAAAGAGGGGAATTGCTCCGGGCAATGGCGAGTAAGAAGGATTTTATTAACTTGCATTCAGATGCTTTTGATACAGTTTTTGGAGGTAACTTGGTCCACGCCTAAAAATTTCGCATTTTTCCAAAAACCGCTCGATAAATTTTTTTGTAAATTCGACAATCGCGAGATCAATCGTTAAGAAATATTCCCTGCAAGTTTTAAGAGCATTGAAAACAGGGAAGACTTTTAAATAGGGCCTCAAATATAGCCCCAGATTTTGTGTTTACAAGCGAGCGTCCTCATTATTCATTGGCATTGTTTTCAAGTTTCATATACACGTGCACATTTAGCAAAAAGATAGAATTTGCATCAAAAAGGACCCTCGGTTAAATCTCCGGGATATGCTAATTACCGGCTAAAGAGATTAGTGATACATTATATAACATCGGAGCAACTCTTTGTGAGAGTTTCTGTGATGTTATAACTCGAGTAAGATAATCAAGTATTGCATCCTACACGATGAGCCTTGACGTTCACCGTTTCGGCTCTCACTGCTATCTGTGACGACAAGCCAATTATTAGCATGTTCCGGATATTTCTTCGGAAACTAATCCAGAGTTCTTTTTTATGCAAATTTATATCTTTTGCTAGTTGTGCACGTGCATATGAAACTTGAAAACAATGCCAGTGAATAATGAGGACGCTCGCTTGTAAACACAAAATCTGGGGGAAAAATTGGTTATGTTTGAGGCCCTATTTAAAAGCCTTCCCTGTTTTCAATGTTCTTGAAACTTGCAGGGAATATTTCTTAATGATTGATCTCGGGATTGTCGAATTTATAAAAAAATTTATCGAGCGGTTTTTGGAAAAATGCGAAATTTTTAGGCGTGGACCAAGTTACCTCCAAAAACTGTATCAAAAGCATCTGAATGCAAGTTAATAAAATCCTTCTTACTCGCCATCGCCCAGAGCAATTCCCCTCTTTTTTTGTATCCAGTTTCCAATGGAATCAAACCACTATGAGATGAAGCCACGTTCCCAAAGCTTATCATTTTCTTAAAATATTAGCGAATTGTGCGGCTAGCATGCTATTTCACTGTTTTTATGATTCTTAAAACTGCATTTCAGAATATTTCGAAAACGCTCTCATAGAATTTCTTAAAACTTTGCCATAATGGAGGCAATTATGGCAGGTACATACTCCCTTAAGCGATTTCCTCAAAAAACTCCTGGTACAGAGAAACACAACGATAAATGAAAAACGTAATGGCGTCATTACGTTGCCATGGCGACTCCGATTGTAATAAAACCCAGATCATAAGAAATTTTCATCTTTACATAATACAGCTGTGGTAACCTTTTTTCCATATCTTTACTCATGCCGACGTAGTTAATGCTCAAACTTGGGAGGTATCAACCCCAAAAAATCCAGTCGAGCCACCTTAACATAGCATTTAAAATTTGACAGAGTTGGTTGACACTATTTGTTCCTTTTCTTTCGGTTCTTCTTCTCCTCCTCTCCTCCTCTCCTCCTCCTACACTTCGTCATCATCATCATATCAAGATAAGGTAACAGTAGGCATATTTTAATTTAATGCTGTACTTTTTCTGTGTTTTTGGTTTAAGCCTTTTCCCTTTTTTTGTAGGTGAAATTGGTGTTTCCAAATGGCTCAATAAAACAGGTATATATGGTGCGGCATCTGCAAAAACAGTTCTGCAACCAGGCGAGAAAAAGTCTCTTACGATTATTCTTTCGTGGTACTATCCACACCGAGACTTATCAAAAGTTCACGTTGGGAATCTTTACTCACTGCTATTTAAATCCAGTCAGGATGTCGCAAAACACATGCACCAAGATATGCTCCAATCAGTGATAGATATCCAATCATGGCACAAGCCAATCTTTGGAACAAAGCCCGCTAAAAAGAAACCAATCAACAAGATGGTAAAAGATATCCCAGGGACATCGGAAAACAGCGTACACGAGCTACCGGATTGGCTGAAGGATATGCTTGTTAATAGCTTGAGTTTCTGGAGATCTGGTTTCTGGACTGAGGATGGAAGATGGCGGCAGTGGGAAGCATTTGACTGTAATGATATTGACACCATTCAGAATGACATGCAGCGGATTATTCCATATACGCTGTTTTTCCCAGGTATGTAAAAGAGGCTTTGCAAACCATTATACACACTGAAATACCAAATCCACTAAAACTGTGCTGAACTTTTAGGGCATTTCTGAAAAAGTTTTCTGAAGAGCCCTTTACTATTTTAGAACTTTGTTTCGTTTCTTTTAAAAAAAATGTGGAATTAACAGTTTCAGGTTACTCTTGATTAGTTACTAGTAACAAACAAATTTTTGCCCCTCTGACGGTACTTAAAAATTTACTCTCTTTGATTGTTAATGTATTTATCACGAAAGTACTAATTGAGGACACTATTTTTTCTTCTCCTACTGGAGACAGGACAGTCATTTTACGTAGTCATCCGAGGCACTCGAAGGTCTAGCCGCTTGCAAGGCAAAGGAAATAGCTTTATTTTTCAGTTTATTGTAAGTCCTTTTATCCTGAGTATTGGTCTGGCCCCAGGAATCAAACTCCTGACCTCCCGCTCTATAGTCAAGCGCTTGACCGACTGAGCTAATCCTTCCGCGGTTTTCAGAATGTCTTAATGATTTCCCTATTTTGGGGGTGGAGATTTTAAAATTTATGCTGCTATTTCGATGTAAAGATTAAAATTAATGCTCCCGCTGCTACGACTTTTTCGCTCTCTTTACCAGATCTGGTAAAAGATCTGTTGCTGTCCTGGGCTGATAATCAATATTCTAGTGGTATGCTACAAGAAGCGCTGACGTCTGGCTGTCTCGGACCAACAGGAAAGCTGGGTAACTTCTTAGTTTTTTTTTATAAATTATGTTATTTTGTAAAAAAGTAGTGTAGATGGGTAGCTGTAATTCTTTCTCATGCATTGTGGTTTTTACTTTTAAGTAATCAATTAACGTTTCTGTCCAATCACTTTGCCCCCCATTTTGTTGTTCAGTTATCTTTGATTTTACGACCAAGATGGAACGTAGCCTGCTGGGAGCAGACGCTTTTTTCGGCTCTTGTTTCACGCAGCTATTTTCTCGGCGGGTGAAACAAGAGCCGAAAAGAGTGAAAGCAGCCCAGATGGAACGTTTTGGACTGTTGATTTTTTAGCCCGCGAGCAAGCTCTCCGGGGCGCTCTGGCGGCGGGACGGGAAAAGGAAGGTAGAGTTCGCAACTACGTCTCTGGAATTTGAATTCCGCCCTCAATTTCCCTGTTGCTCCTCGTCGACTGAGCTGTCAGATTTCCGCCAATCAGCGCGAAGCGGAAACGGGCACGAATGTAAACAAACATTGAAAAACACGTGAAACACGCACCACGGGTAATGACGTCATTTTTAATGTCAGCTCCGCCAATCAGCATTTCGAATCGACTTTTTCGATGCAGGTATTCAAATTCCAGAGATGTAGTTGCAAGCTCTCCTTCCTTTTCCAGCCCCGCCGCCAGAGTGTCCCGCAGAGCTTGCGCGCAGATATTGATTTTTGTGAAGAGAATAAAATTTGTTTGTTGCGGCTGTAATCAAGTTGTTAACGAGGGAGGTCGTAAAAATAAGGTTTCTGATGAGAAATAGCCTATAAATTGTTTTACGTTTTGGCTGAAGGAATGTGGTCATGTTAACGGGTTTGTGGTCTGTCGGGGCTTTTTACATTCTCTGGTGTTTTTGCTTGACAGCAACGATTCTACTTTGTTTTATTTTTCCTTTTTCGGTAGATTATGCGGGCGGTCGGGTGATGGCAGACACTACATCCATGTTTGTGGTAGGACTTTATCACTATTATAAGTGGACTGGTGACCAGGATACAATCAATCGACTCTGGCCGGCTGCAAAACGAGCCATGGCCTGGGTTATGGTGGATTCTACTAAAGGTTTATTTTGCTTTACATTTCGTTCTAACGTATTTTATTTCTGTTTTGGTCTTGTATTGTATTCGTAAGCTCGTTGTATTCAGTCAAAGCTGCATGATTATAATCCGAAAAAGCAAAGTGCTATTAGGGTAGTAATCATGGATAGGAATTTGATCATGGGCTCGTCTGACTGCATGTGCCATGCACCGAGGTACCGTAAAATTTGGAAGTTCAGGCCTTTTTCCCAAGATTAAGCCTCCCCATAGGCAAAATCTGATCCTCTGAGAGCAGCTTACTCCATATTTTGACTAAACCTTTGGACTTAACAAATCAATGTTGAGAGGAACAAAATTACCTCTCGAAAGTGAATTTGTTATGCGTACCAAATTTTTCTTATTTCCTAGCCCCTGAAATGGGCGTGCGAGCCAAATTACTGTGATCTCAGTTTTGCGTCTTATCCCAGAAAAAGACCTTTTGCTTCCTCTGGGTAACCGACTACAATGATACAGTGTATTGCACAAGATCTACAAATAGCCAACAAGTCCATAAATGGTAATATCAATACAAGCGAATTTTTTTTCTTGGAATGGCACCTTTTATGACCGTCGTGAAATGTTTAACTCGAATGCTACACGATGTACATACAATTGCGAGGGTTTTTCACTGTTATCTTACCGTACTGTTACAAATATAGGCACTGATCTCCCCTTCAGAAAAGTCAGTACTTATGATATAGTCGCACTGGACAAGTATGATCACGATGTCTACAACACCTTTGTGTACCTTCTGTCTCTCCGTGTCGCAGAGGAACTGGGCGACATAATGAACGATACGCATTTCGTGACGGACGTTCGGCAGTCCTTCAGTCATGCGCAAAAACGGGTGGATCTAGAACTTTGGGACAACAATAAACAGTTTTACCGCGCTTGGTGGGATATGGAATACGGTTCACCTGAATGGATAATGTCCGATTCATTATATGGTCAGGTCTGGGCTTATAGCCTCGGTCTGGGTGATTTGGTACCGCGTAATAAATTGAAGTCGCATTTGCTGAGCGAGATCGAACGAAATGATTCTCCCTTTGGGCTAAAAGTACTGAACACAGGAGAGGCTGAGATGACTCTGGAGGATACGTCAATCATCCTAAGCAAGCACATCCCTGGATGTAAATCGCTTGAGAATATAACGAAGCATAACTCTATTTGGATGGGAGCGGATGCTGATTGGACGTCCCTTATGCTCAATTTAGGTAAGTATCGCTAGAAAATAATTGAATTCCAGTGCAATTATAAAAGATGTAACTTTCCACCCTTAACTGATCGTGAATAAATTAGAGGTAACTGGCATTTTTCTAACCGTGCGAAGTCAGCTACATGTATGTATAAAGAAGGTGATCCTCGTGCATTTGTTATTTGTTAAAGTTGTGTATAGTGCCTCTTTAGGTCAGTTTCGGTTTTCAACCCGGGGTAAACTTTACTCTTTTGAAGGATGGAGCAACCGCACCCCGTATTTTTCACCTGACCAATATGTCTCTACGTAGTCATTTATTGTGTTAGTGTACAATTTCGAAAATTTGTTATTACTTTATGATTGTTAATGATGGACCCAGCTGTCGGATAATTAGAGTTAGGACTAACGAACGCCTCAGAACGCCTCAAAGACAGTAAAACGATGATATCGACGCAAAAAATTGCAGTTGTCCTTTTGAAATCGTCTAGACATTGCTACCGTCGCGGCAAAGGTGATTTCTAACTTCAAACATATCCCCAAAGAAGATAGACCTCAATTTATAAGAATAGACCTATTTCGTTGTATGTTTTGTTATCCCAATGTGATTATGTGATAATACTCTTGTGAACTATTTCAGTCTTTAAAATTTTGACTTTCGCGTGCATATGTACGAATATTTTATGACTAAAAAGGCCAAATTCCCCGAGACTTCCATTGGAAAAACAAAGTATACAAGGTTAAAAGGTCCAATAATGTGAAGGTCTTCTTACTCCTATTCATTTCATCATACAGAGGCAGACCCTATATTAGCTCTAAACCGAGCCAGGAAATCACTCGACCACTGGAGATCCACGTTGAACGACCAATGGAACATACATGGTCTTGTTGCCTCTAACGGTTATGGTCTAGACGGACTACCGTGGGCCACGTCACACTATTCATTTCACCTTGTACTCTGGCATATCCCGCTCGCGTTGTCAGGGCAACGGTACTTTGCCCATAATGCGTCACTGACTTTCTGGCCCAAGTATCCAATTCCGTTCAATTTGCCATTCTTTACACCTAAAGCTATGGGGACAATTCAAGGAGCTTACATTAAGGGAAGTGATAGGGAAAAAGATGTCGAAGAAGAAGAAGAAATGTTTACGTTCGTTGTTGACTCTGGTGAGGATTTTTTGTCTTGATGTTGTTTCGTTTTTTGGGGTATTCAGATTTGGGGGAAAAAGAAAACTGTTCATACTCTCTTAAAGCATTGCACTTAAACATTACTTTGTTTAGTTAGATACAGTTCATAAATGAGCTACTTTTTCTTTTTTTTTTGTTTCGCTAAGAGTAAATTTAACCTTATTTTGAGAAAATTATAATACTTCGGATTAAATTATAACAATTTTATATTTCTTTGTCCCTATTCTTTACTCAAAAACACTTCTCCATGTTAAAACTTTGTAAATGTAAAAATTGATTTATGATTTGCGCATTAGATCATATATTTGAATGCTATTTTGCGCCAAATGAATAATAAAATATTATTATTATTATTATTATTATTATTATTATTATTATTATTATTATGAAATAAAACCGGGTTGTGTTGCCAAGTTGACGGCATACGATCACGTATGTGACGTTTCAAAGGTGCCTTGTTATCGGTTGCTTATGACAGACAAGTAAAATATTTGAGCGCATGATGACTTCATGCCGGACCGACTATGAAGACACCATTTGCACGTTGTTGGTTTGAATTATTATATAAGCCGTATTTTGAGATATTGCTGTTCTATCCCTTAAGCGGTTTTGTGGTTATGAGTGGCCGGATCATAATGTTTCCCAGTTCCCATAATGATTAAACGTCCGTCCTAAATTGGATAAAATCTAAATTATATCACGCACAAATGTATTAATTTTATTTGCTCATTGTAACCACTGATTGTACTGAATGCACTTTATTTCCAAGGTGAGCTAAATCTTAAGACACTAGCTATTCTAGGAAGCAAGTACGGAAAAGGGGAGATTACACTCAAGAAAGGAGAGTCGGTAACCTGGTCTCGCCCAAAACAAGACGTGGAAAATATTCTGCAACAGCTATAAAAAGAGATTATTACAGGATACCTTGGCAGCAGATGCCTCCAGGATGGTTTACAGTTGGACGGCCTAGCGTGTACAGGACCAAAGAAGTAGCCTGCATGACAGGCGTTTCGCCTCCCTTGGCACTTAAGCCGTCTGTTGCATGCACGCTACCAAAGATTTTTTTACTAGCTGAATTTCATGAAATGCTAGCCCAGGCTGACTACTGTTTCCAACTTTTACAGATAGTAACATTAACCAAAAGTGCTTAGCGAGACTGAAAAAACGGAAATTACGTTCAGGGTCCGAAAGATATTGATTTCTTATTAGCATTGGGTTTGGTTTCAGAAAGGGAAATTATAAGGTGTTTGTATTTTTTTAATTTCCATAGCATGGGAGGAAAGTTTTAAAAAAATGATTCGAGCGATAGTTTTCCTGTTTTACTCAATTTGGTGTCAGTCCGTACAGTTAGAATGTTTTTAAAATTCGTGACACAGCTCCTTTTACTTGATATATTCTAAGATTTTGTTACTGCTGAGAAATTCAAGAAGTGAGTGGTAACGCAGTATTTAATAAAATAATATTTAATATGGTGGGAGATTGGGTACCAAACCGTATAAAATGGTATTATCAGTAAGACCCACATACTCAGAAAGAGCACACCGAGCTTTACAAAAGTACTTCTTGTTTGGTACGTGTTTATCAAGCCAGTATTAAACGAGATACAGCTAATCAAAACCTTGAAAATTTACCAAAAAATGTACGGTTGCCGGCTCATTTTCCGGACGTGTATGTATTTCTTATTAATTTTCGAAGTTTTAGATGGATTGTATCTCTTTCAATGTTAGCCCGATAAACCCCAAACTGGAGGATTTTGTACAGCTCGATGTCCTCTTATTCGACTTGTGGGTCTTAGCTTCTGTAAAATTTAAATCCTTCAAACTGCAGTTAAGGCTTTTCTTCCCCACTCCGCTCAGTTTGAGCTGACAGGCTAAAAAGTCTTTGTGGTTATATTAAACATTTTTACATCCCTGATTGCGTTTGTATTTTTTTTTGGATCCGCGGGGTGTTCACGATATAACGGTGCGAAATTAGACTGTTCAACTGTTTATTTTTGTACTAGTAATCGCCTTTAATAACAATAGAATATCTTCCTGGGCAACCCTTATAATATAGTAATGATAATGATTATAATGGTAAACCTGGTGATATAGCGCTATAATTTATAGAAAAGAAAAACGTGTTACAAATTAAATTTACATCGAATGAGGATAAAAAGTGACACATAAACATGACTAATTATATTATATATATGTACCTTGTTATATTACAGTGGTGGTAAAAAAATTACTTTTAATAAATTAAATACTGTTATGCTTTAAAAAAACTAATTTCTCGAAATATAAACGACAAATGTGGAAACGTAGAATTAAGACATTCCAATACTGAATAATACTGACAGCATTTAATCCCCACTGGCAAAAATAAGTTACAGATGTATCACTGAAGTAAACTGCCGCCATTAAGGCTCTAACTCGCGCCATCTGTGTTGAATTGCACTGTGGGACACTTTCGGGGACGCTTTCACTTTCCTCATTGGCTCTTTTTGACTACGTGAGTCTTATTGATAATACCATTATATACGGTTTAGTATGGGATCTCAGCACCGCGACCCGAGGATCTCACTTCTTGTTTTTCTCAGGAGTAGCAAAATCATGGTCTATGATCGAACTGTACAAAACACCAAACTTCGGTATTTTTGTAAAGCTCGGTGTGCTCTTTTTTCATTGGCTATTTCCAATTTTTTAGAGAAACTGGGTGAAAACTACATTAAAAGCCCCACTCCAGGGAGAAAATACGAACGCATTCAGGGATTTACAAAATTCTCCAGTTTGGGGTTCATCGGGCTAACATTGAAAGACGTACAGCCCATCTAAAACTTCGAAAATTAATAAGAAATACATAGACGTGCAGCAGCCCATAAATTTTTTTGGTAAATTTTTGATCAGCTGGATTTAAACCCTCTCAGTTTTCAGTAATTTTTGACTCAGTTTACTCGAACTAGTATAACTCGAATAGAGGCGTTCGAACTCCCCGTACTGAACAGAATTTCCTTGAACAAAACTCAACACGCTGAACACTGATGCCATCCTTCTTGTCGTGCATTCGGTATTTTAGTGCAGCAATGTGATTTAAGAATTCATGCAACGCACAATCGTGTTACCGTTTCTGTTGAAATAAGTTAAGTTTGCACTGTACCTTATACTAAAGAGCTGAAAACTCGGTGAACTATCACTTGTGAACATGGCAGATTGAATATTTAGGAGACCCTGATAACCCGAACCCCCTGCTAACTAGAATTGTTTTAGCTATCGTTTCCTTTTAGAGTTCGAGTTACAGTGGACATTTCTACTCTTTTACAACAGTCACACAGTGCAATTCGACTCCCCACCTTCCCAGTCTCTGGCACAATCCGACACCAATGATGAAAACTCTGCAACTGGATTACAGTACATTCCCTGATTCAGTTCTCAAATGTCTGCGGTCATTTACCTTATTCCAGTCATGAACGTGGTAGACATTCGTCGCGTTCGACCTAGACGTCGAAAAGTGTCTCTTCTTAACTAATCCGTCGAGCGAAATGCGCTAGACACGCAAATGACCACGCGCGTGACGAGACGGCCCTCTTTTCTGAAAAAAAGGAGAGACTGCTCGCAGTCTAAGTCCAACCTCTATAGCCTAACGTTGTATCAGCTGGAGATAAATTGATCCCCAAAAAATATTTGTTTTATTTGCAGTTTTCTTGCGCTGTTTTAGAAAACAATACTTTAAGGACATGCGGGAGAGAAAGTTAGTAACAAAATTAGCATGAAAAATAAGTAATTAGGACTTTGATACAAGGTACGGGAAGCCTATTCAAAATGCGTCAATGTAATGTAATTGAAGAAAGCCACTTACAACGATTTAAATAAAAGGGTGCGTCGTTTACGTTATTTGCATTCTAATTTTCTATTTTAATGCACCAGACACTGATGAATATTTTGCTGTGTTTTTAACGCCTTCCAGTTGTAAATTCACGTGATGAGAGACCTCCCCTTTATAAAAAGAAACAAAGTTAGTGGCAACTGATCAGTTAAACCTTAGTTCATTGGCGTCTAGGTTATGAGACCGACTGTGCCTAGCTCGATAAAACTTTCAACTATGACAGTTAAAATGAACACTTTCGAACACATATTGCGGTGTTGTTTGCTTTTCAATATTTGTTAAACAGATATATATTACGTGATTCTTCCGGTTTTGTGGTGACTTGGGTGATCTCTTTTTCAATTAATTTAATTCTGATCGGTTAAATAAAAGGTCAAGGTTGTGGAGACAATGACTGATTCCTTTCTCTTGCTTTTAATCACAGTTACTACAAAATGTTTTTATTTGACTTTTTCTTGTAATTTTATTGAATACTATGTATTTTTTTAGACGCGGAGGTTCTTTTGCAAGTTTTACGCGAAGTTTTGTCTCCATGGATCTGTCGATTCCCTAGCAACCCTTCTCTTCTTGAAAAGTGAAAGAAGTGAAAAGAATACTCTAGAGTGCTTAGTTGAATTCGGACGTGCTTTATTCTGTACTGCTTTTAGGCGATTAACCTCACCTTGTTCACCTACCCTTCCATCTATATTAGAGGCCACTCCCACGCTTGCAGCCATTCTGTTGTGGCAAATCGACCAAAGCCAGAGAGGTTTCACTCATTTTTTGCTCAGTGAGTTGGTAAATCTATGAGGCAGATTATATAAGTCATAAGGTAAGCTCTCCTCTCATTTTTATAAAGCTTTATATCGAAAATACGCAAAACGATTCAAGTGTTTTTGTACGCGAGTTAAGAGGATGCTGGCTCCAATGGCTGTGTATATTTTTCTCCCAATGACAATGCTTCGAATTGGCTGCCGCGTATTTCAATATGGTGAATTTAAATGAATGAGCAGTTTCTTGGTTTGTTACATCACCTAGATGATAATTTCACGATGATTTTTACTCAACCTTCAACTCTTAATGTTCTGTGAATGAATAAATTGGCCTTGCGTTCGTCTTTTACTAACAAAACATGCCCTTAGGCATAACTGACCCCAGAGCCTTCTTATTCACAGTTTTTCGTCTTGTAAACAGAACCTAAATATTTCAAGTTTAATTTGTCTTTCATTCATGTTTACCTCAGCCACACTCCACCATCTACAATTATTGTAACCGTATAACATAGGACAGTTTTCTATTTACCAAATTTATGTTTGATGTTTCCGTCAATTTCAAGATAAACTTGGAAGTTGCAAAATAATGAACCAAAATACCTTGAAAGAGTTACTTTGTTAAAGCTAGAAAAAGCATTGCACACAGAAATCCCACGTCAGATAAGTAGCAATGTTTTATGGTAAAGCGGAAGATTAGTTTAAAAGTGATTTAACTGTAAACTGGCGCGAAGAAAATCGAACAGTCGAGCGCCAAAATGATTGTTATAGTGTCAAGCCTCCCTTAAGCGACCACCCAAAATGAGAAGCTTATGGGAGGTGGTCGCTTACGAGAATCGAACCACATAGGGTCTCTCTTCCGAGAAGAGGTCCCCACACATCTACGTTTGGTTTACTTTGTATGCTCTCAATAGTGTAGTACATACAGCGAATTAAGAGATCAGACCATGTGTGAAGCGGTCGCTCACAGGGTAGTTAAAAACAATGGAAAATTATAAACTGTCACGCCAAAAAGTAGGCGGGGTCGCTTACAAGAAGTGGTCTTTTATGAGAAGTTCCAACTACAGGGATTTGACTGGGAAAATTTTGTTGGTTTGGATCTCTGGACGCTTATGGGGGGTGGCCACTTACGAATGGTGGTCGCAGATGGAGGTTCGACTGTATTAAAATTTCCGGGAGCATCGTGGGCAGACTTTAAGAATATTACTAAGAAGCTGGGCACTTATCAGTCGAGCTTGCTTTAGCAGAGCGAGCGAGACTCTAAAAATGCAGGCGTTTCGTTTTGTGTTCTCTTTTTTTGTGGGCTCCAATTAGTTGGCCACGCCTCAGGGCGTTCCTAGCGGAGACCGTGGAAACCGGGGATAAGAATCGTGACGACTTTCATTTTATTATATATGTACTGAGATTTACCCACTGAAATGGCGCGAAATAAATTTGGTTCACAAGCTGGTCTAAGAACCCGACAGCCAATCAAATGGCGCGTATTGCTTTTTCCACGTGTGAGGAAAACGATACGTCCAATCAGGTGCTGCGTATCATGGTTTTTAACGTGTGAGCCGTAAAAAGGTGATTTTCATTCAACTGGCAGCATTTCACTTTGTTAAAGAAAGCTTTCGCAAGTGTTGAAACTTAAAAGCATGAACGAGAAAAGGTTTGTTGATCACGATACTTCAGTCGAGGATTACGTGGAAAGTCTCGAAAACAGGAATACGAAAGAGAAAACGAAACGAGATGTGAAATTGCTGGAAACGTTTTTGAGAAACGAAAAGAATGACGAGCGAGAAGTGCAAGACATAGAGCCCGCAGAATTAAACAAGCACCTTGCGGAGTTTATTCGTTCTGTGAGACGTAAAGACGGAGAGGATTATGAGCCTTCAAGTTTAAGATGCCTTGTTTCAAGTATTGAAAGACATTTGAAGGAAAATAATTATACTAAGAGTATCATTAACGATAAAGAATTTGAATTGTTTAGAAAGTGTTTACAGGCTAAACAAAAAGAGTATATTAAAGATGAAACAACAACAACATGATATTAATTTGAGGAGGACTAGGAAAAAAAATCCGAGTCCCAGATGGGATTTGAACCCACGACCCTCCGTGATCTAGTCGGATGCTCTAACCACTTGAGCTACTGGAGACTCTATGGTTAGCAAGGGCCGATTTATGGGTCTCCACTGGAACCGCATCACGCGGCTACACAGCCAAGTAATTATAGGCACACAAGAAGTGAAGAACTCACTAACAGCATCGCGCTGTCACCTTAAAGCATATCCAAGATGCGGCCAACCAATCTCCAAAGTGAGTATATTAAAGATGAAACAACAACAACATGATATTAATTTGAGGAGGACTCGGAAAAAAAATCCGAGTCCCAGATGGGATTTGAACCCACGACCCTCCGTGATCTAGTCGAGAGCTGAAGAAAGCAGGCCGAGGCAACAAGGACAAAGCTGCTGTGGCTATCACGGACGAGGAAGTCGATATACTTTACGAAAACAATTTGCTTGGAGTTTCCTCTGCTGAATCATTGTTGAATACTGTTTGGCTGAACAACACCATTCATTTTGGAATGCGTGGTTTTCAAGAGCATAGGGATTTATGCTGGGGAGATGTAAAGCTTTGTAAGGACGCACAAGGTAACGAATATCTAGTTTACAATGAAAGACAGACAAAAAAAAGGTCTGGAGTAGACGCCTCAAACGTTCGAAAAGTTTCCCCAAAAATGCTTTCAACTGGTGATGAACGAGATCCTGTCGTGGCGTACAAAATTTACCGTGAAAAGCGACCGGAAAACATGATGGCTGACGATTCGCCATTCTACTTGGGAATAAACCACACGAAAACAGACGGCTCCAAAAAACACTGGTTCAAGTCGGCACCTATGGGTGTAAATAAATTAAACACTTTGATGAAAACAATGGCTTCAAAAGCAAACATCAAAACAACGAGCGACTCACGAACCATAGTGCTCGTAAACACATTATTCAAAAACTTAATGACAGTGAAATTCCGCCAACGCATATAATGCAGTTAAGTGGGCACAAGAACGTGCAAAGCATAACAAACTATAGTAGCTTGAACCTAAATCAACAAAAAAACATATCTGGCATCTTAAGCCAAGCATCGTCGCAAACACAAGTAACTACTGCAGCTAACGAAACTACTGCTGCGAGCACTTGCACTAGTAAAACCCCGATGAGTTTTTTTGATGGAGCAGTAATAAGTGGAGGACAATTTACGATTACCATTAATGCGCTTACTACCTCGCCGACCATTCAAACCAGGAGTTCCGTTACCGAAACCACCGAAAAAAGGTGGAAGAGAATCCGAATTGAGGAGTCCGACTCGGATTAAAGTTTAGAAATAATATTTTAACATTATTTGCTTGCTGTAATGTTAAATTTCTGGCAGAAATTCAAGCTTATATTATAATCCTTGCATGAGTTTTTATCTTGAATTCATGTAACAGAGTTTTGTCTTGGTCTGTCACTAAAGACGATAAACGAGAATTTAAATCTCAGTATATATATAATAAACACAATACCACATGGAAAGTGCTTTGTACGGTATTTACGCACGAGTTGTTGACGTATCAGAAATCGAACGAGTGAGCGCAGCGAACGAGTGAGATTTCTGATACGTCAACAACTCGTGCGTAAATACCGTACGCCCGCACTTTCCATGAAGTATTCTCCATGTATGCAAATGAGTCTGGTGATGAGCATGCGGTTTATTTTCGGCGATGACTGAAATAAAGCATGTAAGTTGATCACGTTTTCGCTGTTTGGCAATGATGTAATTTTCCCCGAATCGAGGCCCTTGATTTTCGTGTAATTATGCACGCGTATTAAAAAGTAAATACCTCGAGTACGATAAGAAAATATTATAGCGGGAAATCCTGTTTTGTGGTGTATTGAGGCGTCACGGTTTGTTTCTCAGAATATTGTCGCAACTACTGGAACTCTACGGTTAAATAGATTTACTTTGTTGTATAAATTTAATTGTTTGATTTCCGCAATTTGGTTAAGATGTGATGTCGTGTTGTACTTTATAAATACCTGACATACCAATGATTTAACCTTCGACTGCTACTGGAAGCAACGTCAACTACCTGTCTGACGTTACGTATGTGTCACGAATGCGTTAATACGGGTGGCTTTGTACTTGACTATCACGCACTCTACTTGCAGCACTTCATGTCCATAGAATAGAACTTGCCATATCGACCTTTTACGAAACGGGTCGGTCCAGGAATTATATCCCTTGAAAGCGTTGATTACTTGGGAACAAGTGATTACTTCAGTGGTTGAAGAAAAAGAACAATGTCAATGAGCAAAACTTGGAGTTTACTGGAAAACTAGGATCGAGGATCGGGCGTCAAGGATCGGTTAGAAAAAACTTGAAATAGAGTAAATAAATGAGTAAATAAATCGTGGATCATGGTGATGTCATTGTGGGCCGCAGACCCTGAGTAAACTACTCCGAGTCTAAATCTAAATCTAAATATCGTTATGTCGGCAAAATCGTTTGGGACATCACGCCAACTCTAAGATAATAATAAATAAAACTATACTAGAATATACAAAACTATTAAAAACTATTAAAAAGCTATTAGAAACTATTAAAAAACTACTGATAAAAAGAAAACTAAATTAGTTTGCTTTTAAAAATACAGAGGGATTGGCTGGAAACAGTTTCTTCTGGAAGTTTGTTCCATTCAGTTATTGTCCTGGGAAAAAAAGAAAATCTAAAAATATCTTTATGTCCTTGCGGTACAATAAATTTAAAATCATGGCTTCCCCGGGTTCTCCTTTCTTTGCTTGTTTTCAAATAATCCCCCCAGTCCCCATCTAGGAGGCCGTGGTACATCTTGTACATAGTGGAGAGCCTTGCGTGTCTTCTCATTGTTTCAAGTGTGTCCCACAGCATTTCCGTCACGCTCGTTGTTCGACCGTAATTTCCAGTGACAAAGCGGGCTGCTTTCCGCTGTACCCTTTCTAGAGCGGCTTTATCTTTCTGGTAATGTGGGTCCCATGCGCTACAGGCATACTGGAGTTTTGGCCTCACAAGTGTCATATACACGGTTTCTTTCACTGACTTTGGACAATTCCACAGATTTCGCTTGATAAGTCCCAAGACCTTATTTGCCTTAGATGTGATTGTTTCAATGTGTGGTGACTACCTCATTTTGTTATCGAGCACTACCCCCAGATAAGGGTGAGATTCCACTTCTTCTAGGATTTGTCCACAAAATACGTATTCCCGCTTTGGTGGATCTCTCCTGGTTGTAAAACACATGATCTTGCACTTTGAAGGATTAAATTCCATCTTCCACTTTTGTTGCCAATCTTCTAATCTATACAAGTCCTCTTGGAGATCGACTGTGTCTTCATCACAACAAATTGTCCCATATAACAATGCATCATCAGCAAAAAGTCTAACAGTAGAGTTAAGACTACCAGGTAAATCATTTATATACATTAAGAACAGTAGCGGTCCTAAGACTGTTCCTTGGGGAACACCAGATGTCGTAACTACAGGGGCAGATGATGCCCCCTCAATTACCACTGATTGGGTACGCTGTGTTTGAAACGATTCAAACCAGTTATGTAGTGGGCCACGAATTCCATAATAATCAAGTTTCTTCAAGAGTCGGCGATGGGGAACTTTGTCGAATGCTTTTGAAAAATCAAGGATTGCGGCGTGAATTGTTTTGTTAGACTGGATAGCACTTGCTATGTCATGAATGGTACATATGAGCTGTGTTTCTGTTGATCGTTTCGCTCTAAAACCATGTTGACAATCAGTGAGCACTCCATATCGTGAAAGATGCTTCATAACATGGCTGTGTACAATATGCTCAAGTACCTTTGATGCAATGCAGGTAAGTGACACGGGCCTATAATTTGAAGGATCCGATTTCTTTCCTTTCTTGCGAATAGCGCATACGTTGGCTTGTTTTCATTGGATAGGCACAGTTCCGGTATCAATACAATCTTGATATATATCAGTAAGAACCTTTGATATTTCATGGGCATTCTTCTTTAAAAACCAGGGTGGAATTCCATCCGGGCCATACGCTTTGTCTACCTTCAACTCGCTAAGTTGCTTTTCAACTCCACAGGTTGTGATGTTTATTGTTCCAATAGTCGGAATAGGGCTTTCGCCAGGTTCTGGGATATTCTCTGATTCTTCGTTGTTGAAAACACTGGAGAACTGACTATTTAGCACTTCGGCCTTAGCTCTCGGTTCGGTAAACACTTCATTTCTAACTTTGAGGTCTTGGGTATCTGTATCCTCTTTTCCTAGTTTTTTGATGTGTGACCAAAAAGCCTTCGGGTTTTGTTTTATAGAATCACCGAGAAAGTCAGAAAGATAATTGTTCCTGGACTCATTCAAGTTCTTGTGTAATTGTTTCCTGACTAGTTTAAATTTATTCCAATCAGATTGCCTTCCAGATTTCTTCGCCCTGTTGTATAGCCTTTGCTTTTTCCTTGTCTGTCTTCTCAAGCTACGGTTAAACCACGGTAGGTTATGGCGTGAGGTAGTGAACTTGTGTGGTATACAGGAGTCCATAATTCCAGTGAGCCTTTGTTGAAATATATTCCACTTTGCGTCTACGGATTCGTTCTTCATTTCTTCAAAGTCAGTCGCAAAGTCTTGTAATTCTTTCTTTATACGGGTGGTATCTGCCCTTTTCCTCATATAAATCTTGCGTCTCACTGGCTTTTTCTTTCTACATGCCAGGTTCACTTCAAAAAGAACCATATCGTGATCGCTTATTCCCGGGATTACCCTAACATTGTTGATGATATTGACATTATTTGTCAACACAAGATCGAGAATGTTGTCATCTCTAGTAGGTTCCTTTACTAGTTGGGTAAGTCCATGTTCATCGATGATTTCAAGCAGCTGTTCAGAATTGAAGGAGCAATTTGTTGATTCAAGGTCGTTCCATTTAAGGTCTGGGGCGTTGAAATCTCCCGCCACGATTACATTGCTAGTATTTAATCTATCGCCTAATTTGAATAAAGATGAGTCAAGTTCATGTAGACTGCTTATATCGGTCTTGTTTGGGCGATAGAAGGAAGCGAAGAATAGAGATTTTGATCTCTTATTTTGGATCTGACATTGGGTCCAAATAATCTCACAGTCCGTATTCAAATCATCGCGATGAGTAACGATAATGTCTTTCTTCACTGCTTGGAAAACGCCACCATGGTTGTCAGATATGCGGTCTTTCCGATAGATGTTATAGTTATCTGGGAAGATTTCGCTGCTCTCAATATCTGGGTATAACCAGGACTCATTACCGAGAATTATATCTGGTTTATATTGATCGACGATTGCAGCAATATCAGCGACTTTGTTCTTGATGCTTTGACAATTTACGGCAAGGCAAGTCAATTTGCATTTTGTAACTTTCGACCGGCGTTTTTGTTTGTTATTGTAATTCACATGGACATTATGCAAAGGCGTACTATCTGCGATGGAAGCTTCCTTCCGACCATTGAAATTGCATTTAGCAAACTATTAATCTTAAGTTTAAATAAAAAAAAAGGCCCGAAATACGCTCCTTTTGGAACTCAGAATGGTCCAGAAAATTTAACACGGAATTCACTTTCCAATTTCATCCTCCAATGCTTTTAAAATCCGACTTTTTAAATTATAAGCAGTTAATGTACTTTTAATATTCGTTTATGATAAGGAGTTCGTGTTGTTATCTTTACAAGGCTAAAGTATAGGGGGAGTTGGGGGAGGAGTATGGGGAGTTTTGGGGAAGGAGGGGTCGTGGCAGCCTCGTTCCCAGGTTCTCTCTCCGCTCCGTAGGGACGGGTAGGGGAGAACCCTGGGAACGAGGTTGGGGTGGTGGTAGTGATGTCGCCATGTTTATATTCATCAACCTCGGGTATGACAATTTTCTCTCAACCGAGAAAGTCGCCGCAAGGTTGCACCGAAAACTTTGATCATGATCGAATTTTTTGCTACTTGCCTGCGACAAATCGCTCTAAAAATCGCCATGAGATCACAGCCTCTTTACCCGGGAGATTTTGGAGCCGTAGCCAAATCGTGAGGTTTTGTTTTGCGACAAATCGCCTGGCTAAACGATTTTACGCTAGACGATTTGCCCTCAACCTTAACGGCTTGCGTTAAAAATAATTTAACTATGTTTTCTACCCTTTTTCTATAACTTAGGTTTCACATTTTTTTAAACTTTTCACACTCCCTTGGTAACGAAATAACATGACATCTAGCGATAGTTTCTCGCCAAAAATCTCTGGCAACATTGCAAAAAATAAATCTACCTGCAGATGTTGACTACTTGCTGAGATTGACTGGAATAAATTTGTACACGTAGAAGTTTTTCTTCGTGGGCTATGACAAATCACTTAATAATGACTCAGGTCCGTTGCGAAACTAGTTAAATTTGTTTTTCTCAAATCTCCAGGTTTCGTTCGGCTCCTCATCGAGACACAAAATTAATTCTTTCCTTCAAACCAGGGCTACCCAGACTTTTTTTAAATATAAAAAAAAAAACAGAAAATAGTTTTTTTTAATATTATTTTCTATTCCTTTCCTTTGGATGGGTTTATATTTCTGCAATCATGATCTTTCAAATACATTTCGTCAGTTAAAATCCTACTTAGCTCTTAAGCGATAAAAAGGCATAAACGTTACAAACAATCACTAAATTACAATATTTAGTTATGAATTAATTCATATGTAATAATTAGGTGTATTGACCATGTTAAAGAGTCTTGTGTTCATATAAACTGACTTAATTTAGCAGCCTCCAGATCTGAAGTGTTGCTCGTCTGTCCCACTCAAAACTGGATACTGCAACTTGGCCTTTAATGTCAGAAAGTTTTAGAACAAAGAATATCTTAGTTTCAATCTTAGGCCTGTTTCAAACGTCGTGCTACTTGCTGTGCTAAGCTGGCTCGACTGTAGCTCGACTGTAGCACGACACCGGCACGACTTGGTTTCAGACGTCGAATTTAATTCAGTCGGAATAGAACAACTATTGCCGAAAACGAAACACAAAAATAAAGAAACGGTTTAGCAAACTTTAAAATGTATTCTAATGTATTTATAATTTATGAATTAAGGTTGGCACGGCGGTAGCACGACGTTTGAAACCAAGTCGAGCTACTGCCGTCAGGGGCACCCAACGAGGATATAGTTCAAAACCACTTAACATAGCATTGTTGAACGTATTTAAGTATTCAAACAGTAGATATAGGCATATTTTTATCCCCTAAAAACTTTTCATCTGTTCGGATTTCCTAGCTGAAAGTCTAGTGATTCGAAAATTATAGGGATAAAAACTTACCTTTTCGAAAATTTCAGCCAGGAAAACGCTCCCGAAAATTCTAGGTGGCCTTTCTTTAGGGTCAAAATCCTTTAAAAATGGGTAACTATGCCATTTTGTTGATGTTCGACAATCCTAGGAGAGGCAGACAAGCAAGAAATTTTACAACAAATGCTCCGAAAATTCTAGATCTCAAATGGTCTTTCGAACAGATATTTTCCCGAAAATTGCCGTTGGGTGCCCCTGTGCCGTGTCGCACGGCAAGATAAAGTGGAATTTAATTCGATCAATTGAGTTCGGCACGGCAGTAGCACGACGTTTGAGGAAACGGGCCTTAGTTCTACATTAAACTAACCCGTTAAGAAGAAGCTCTAACTTAATAAGAGCAACGGTCTTATTAAGAGCGAGAGTGGACTAGCTAGAACCGGCAGATATCTCCCTAATTCAAGCTGACCTTTTGTCAACAATATCATAGTTCATAAAGCATGGCTACCAACGTTTTGTCCAGTCTTGTTTTGTGAACATTTTGTTTAAATCTTGAAACCTTGTTGAAAAGGTGGAGAGGAACTCTTTTTTTTTTCCACAAAAAAATTAGCTCTCTGCAGTGTGTTATGTGCTGTTCATTTGCGAGGATAATACAGGAAATTTCCCACTAGCGAAAAACTGATATAGTACCTGACGCATGAGTCATCATACCGCGAAGAAGGCGCTTTGAACTAAGGGCTCCGAAGAATTTGTTGTTTAGATAAGCGTTCGATTGGGTTCTTGACCGTCACAAACTGGAAATGTTGAATTTAAGGTTATAATCTATTTGGAATTGGTCTCTCAGTTTAAACATTCGGGAAGTGGCGTTATGGTTGAATCAGTCGAGAAACGAGCATTAAGGGCTCCCTAAACATTGCTTATTTAAAATTTAAAACTATGAATGGACAATTGTTATGTTTTCTTCTTAAATCAAAAAATTGTAACGGTAACCTCAGTTACTGAAACTGACTTTTCGGTGTTGGATGGTTTTTACTAGACAAAAATACATAATTATACAGGAAGCGAAATTTGACACAGACGGACGTCCTTTAACTTATTTTGTCTTCTGTTTTTACGATTAATCATTTACGACAGAGGCGCTGAATATTGGTGTCTATTTGTTATTTTTTCTCAGTTTTCTTTGTCTCTTTTAAAAATTTGTTTTAAATGTTTTCATTCTGCAATTTGTATTTGATTCTCTAAAAATTAGTGGCTGAAAAGAATCAAACGTATAAATTTTAACCCGCTACGCTCGATGTAGTTTTATGCCAAGAAATTTAATAATTTATTTTATAACTTATCTTTTTTTATTCTTTCGCAAAAATCAAAATCGGTTTTTTTTTTTGGAAAACGTCACAATGAATAAACTTGGTGTTATCTTCCGTAACTTATCTAATAAGTGAATTTTAAAACATCGCCAGTAAACACTGAGTCTTCTACAAAAGCCATGAAGCTAGTATTTTTTGACAGGCTTTACCTTTCTATTCTCGACTGGCGACATTGATGTTTTAAGAACACCCGTTAATTTGATAGTAGTCTGCAGCTGTGTGTGCGACGTAAAGTGCTTCATGTTTCCGCAGTTCTCCTATATACATCAATTATAAAGCCTGATGGCTGCTTTTATTGGGTAATGACGGCCGCTAGCAATGATTGGCGGACTCCTTATGCAAATTACATGGCCATGAGTTCGAGTTTTTTAAATTTTTGAATTAATGCGGCCTGTTGGTGATTTCTTGGTGAACATGAATTTTGATGAATGAATATTCCTTGCTCATTTTCCACATGCATGACGTACTGAATTTGGGTTACAGGTGATACAGAAAACCCAGTCCAAATGTTTCGATGGCGGACGAATCGAAAGATCTTTGCAACAAGACTAACTCCGAAAACAAATTGCGAGCGGCAACGGAGGTTTTTCAACGCAAATATCGCTCTATGTCCACTTATGGAGAACAAGTTATCGACGACGCTAACCGTTCGAACAAGGCGCTATTTTGCCTGCCGGAAGACAATCCTGTGAGATTCTACTGCAAAAAAATCGTAGAATCCAAGTATCCTTTTCACTAGAGAAAATGAAAAATTTAGAAAATAGTTTTAATCTTAATGCTTTCTCCACTAGAAAATTTCCATCAGTTAGCCACTTTTGTTCATTGTATTATAGTTAACCACATTACCTTGACTCTCGCTGGTATATTGCGGTATAACTGAGGAAAGTTTCTAAGTATTCTAACTACAGTTGTTCATTCAGACCCATGCCTCGGTTCTTAGTCGAGTAACTTGCTTGTCTCGCTATTAGCAAACGCTGACACGACATTTTTAGAGATTTCTCTATAAAAAGCTTATTTTCGTTCCTGAGACTTCGTCATTTATCGCGTATTTTTGATTTACCTTCTTAAATAATAAAGTGGGGAAATATTCAGGGCTGTGAAGAATATTGTTGATATGTATAAGCACAGGATCATTAGTTTTATGCGATAAATAGATGCGTTCATCTTCTGCTTTACGACGTAACATACCTAAATTGAGTTCTAAGTTGTGTTTCCTGACTATTTTAACAGAAAGTTTGAATATTTTATTTTACTGACCATTGCGGCAAATTGCGTGGTACTTATGCTAGAAGAACCGCTACCTAATGGAGATACAACAGAGCGGAATAAAAAACTGGTAAGGGCGAAAACGCGTATTTTGTTGTGTTTTTCGAGCAAGACAAATATTAACCACAATGCGCTTTTATTAGGGCTTTCTATAAGGAAACGATTTAAGCGCTTCTTAAAGAACTCCTATAAGAGAGAACTCGCCACATTTATAGTCATAGCAACTTGATGTCTACTGGTTATAGTCGCGTGGAAAATTGTCAAATTTATTTGTGATTTTCTGTTTTTAGTTATTGTTTTAATCTCTCCTATTGTCAGGAAAAATCTGAAATGTATTTCGTGATCATTTACTGCATCGAAGCTGCAACGAAGATTATGGCTAACGGATTCGTACTGCATAAGGATGCCTATCTACGAAATGGCTGGAATATATTGGATTTTGTGGTTGTTGTGGTCGGGTAAGCTTTTTATTTATCTAAGTGACAGTGGAGTTTGCTCACATTAATATTCAGCTCTTGCAGCTGCCCCTTATTGTCACTGCTGTTTGCGCCGGAAATTTCATTAAAAAGGCTTATGGCCTGCGCAAGCCAAGACAGATTCACCTATTTCAGCGCCAAAAAAAGCAACAATAACAAGTTATGGTATTTGAGTGTCTTGCTCTGGACGTCAATTGTATGATTGAGGATCAAAAATCGAGAATTAAAAGCAAAAAAATAACAACAAACAAAAACCAAGAGGCTTGTATTTAGATTTGAAGGTGCTAGAAAAATTATTGCTTTTTTGTCCTCACTTTTCGGGAGAATTGTCACTAAATTAAATATTCTAAACAAGACAAACTGCTCAGTTGGGTTTAAATCTTGCTGACTTTTGCATTTATTGAGCAAAAAATACATTTTGGCAAGGATTTAACTGTTTAAAAAGATGTAAGAATAATTCAAAGGGTCGTATCTAACTCAAAACGTTTATTTTTTTTCAACCACCACAGTCTTAGTGTGTTAAGTGAAAAATTAGCACCTCAGCAAGCCAGATCGCAAAAAATATAGCACACAAAAAAAGGTTGAAAGCGCTTGGTAACCAATTCTCATCAACAGTAGAAAACACTACGACACTCTTGTTTATGTTATAGCACACATATTAATTTTAGTGTTAAAATTTCAGGGTTTTTATTAACAATCGTGCAGTTCATACGTTTTACTTCTCGCAAAGGGTTTAAGAATTTTTGTGACCGTTTAATATCATTTTATTTCTATTTTATTTTAATTATTTAACTTTTTTGCATCAATATATTGTCGCCAGAATTTGAATTTTGTTTAACAGGTTTTATTATTATTATTAATGTAAAAAGCCCATAGAAAGAAATGTCATGCTGGCTTTATTTCGCAGAACGTTTTCGAACAACGTCCATTGTATTTATCTGTTGGTGGTAAGCGAACCTCCCGCAACTTTGTTGAGACAACTTTCTCCGGGCGAGGAGTCCATAACTTGGCGTAAGGGTACAATTATTCCCAGGCGAAAGTGAATTGGTGTAAATTTATTCGATTTTTGTCTTATCTTCTGAGTCACTACCATCGAAAAACAAAAGAGAAGAAATTTGAATTCTCAAAATCCCCCCTCGAGATACAGGTAGGGCTGACTTAGACAGAACCACCCACATAGCGACTTCTACTTGAATCTAAAACTTTCGGAGCTGAGACATAGAGGACATTGGTTAACTACCCAATGGCTGTACACCATTTGATGGGCCTCTTTCAATGATTCATGCATCACTCGGCTTGCACTAAAGAACAATAAGTAATCACTCAAACAGTTTCGCTCAGAAATCAAGAATATTTTGATTATATTAACTTTGCTCAGTTTATGTTTTCCGAATTAAGCACTTAAGAATTTTTGAATTAAGATTTTTCCCAGCAAGGATGAAAACTGTTTTAAGCATGATAATTAGACGAGTCAAGCGTGAACGCTAAAGAGGGACTATTGTAAATTTAAGCATTCAAAGTATTCAAACAGTGAATTGGTAATAAGACATTCCCGGCCCTGGGTGCTATAGCTAATTGTCGCTGAAGTTCTTAAAACCTGCCTAGAAAAATCAACTGTTTGTTTCTACTAAAAATATTGCATTTTTTGATCATCTCTTTTCTTATATGACAATTTTGGGAAATAACATTTGGGTCTGGCTGACCGTAGTGAACGCTTCCGGTTGAATACAAGTTGTGTTTCAATGAAGAAAGACATGAAATTTCAACTACTACATTTATAAAGGTTACCGATCAATATAACTGAAACACTAAGAACCATGTTAAATGAAACTGGTAGAAATGACAGGTTATTGATACTCGAAATAGATCCTTTGCAAGTTTTTGTCGTAATTTTACTGGAGTTTTGACCAAATTGGTGTTGCGTTCAAATTAATGGCGAAATTAACGTTACCCTGTGTTACCACACGCATCTCTCTATCAAAATGTACCGCATTGACCAGTTGTTATTTAAAAAAAGCGAAGCCCTTATTTTCATTCAAGTAGCTACGTGTTTTTGAATCACAACCGACCCGGCCTCCGCCTTTTCCATTTATGATACTCTGTCACTGATGAAAGTAAAGTCATTTTGGGGATTTTTACTTAACTTTCTCAGAGCCTTCCCCCGAAAAATGGCTGCAACCATTATTTTTGCTCTGAACTAGGATCAACGAAGAAATCGATGCACTTTCCCGGATGTTACATCAACCTGAATCCCAATGTCTTTCCCAGGACAGAATCTTGAGAACGAGGTTGCCCAAGTCCCTGCACTGGTTTTAAGTGATATAGAATTGCCCTTAAGACAAGAAGCGCTGGAAGGTTGCTAATTAGTCATAAATTCTGTCGGTCGATTGAATTAATTTAGCTCTAAAGTTGTCGGCCAAACGTAAAAACACAGTCTAGGGAACCAAGTCACTGATTACAATTTAAGTTACTGGACAGTCAGTCTTGTAGTCCCTCAGTGAGACTAAGGTCAGCTTGCTCGTGCGGGCTGCTCGTAATTATACATTTCTTGAACTTGAACTTGAACTATATTTTTATTTAAACACGGTAAATCTATCAGATAAAATAATAATAAGAAGAAAAATTACAATCTACTTTAATCTATATAAACATGACCTAAAAATTTCAATAGTAAAAATAGAGAAAATAAAGAAATTCTGCTTTACATAGATGCCGTGTGCGTTTTATCGATTCAGTCAAAGAAATCGCGACAACCATTTCGAAAAGATTTAAGTGATTTTGCTTGCCGCAATTCAGGGGACAAGCTGTTCCAGATAACCGCACCATTATAGCTAAAGCTATTTTTCAAGAAATTGGTGCGGGGCAATGGAACAGCTAGTTTGTTTTCAGAGTTCCTTAAATTATAAGGTGGATTATATTTAGTGAAAAGAGAACCAAGATAGTCGGGCGCAAGACCATGTATAGATTTATAGACCATTTCAACTTTCTACTGGCTTAAAACACATTTACACCACAGAATTAATTTGGTTTAATTATTAATTTTTTCTATTATTGCTTTTGTTTTTCAAATTTCCTGTCAGGCATTATTGTAGTCGTTGCAGTTGAAGTTTTCTCGTGACTGGTGACATTCTCTTTTTACACCTTCGAAGGCATTCATTTGCCCTCGCGTAGGGTTTTTTGTGAGATTCAGAAAACATAAAAATCTTTTAAGTTCATTTGACAGTAAAAACGGACATGGCCTAGGTTGGTATATTCATGATTATTTGATTCATATACAAACAGTAGAACGTGCTCAAAGCCATAGAGAGCAAGGAAGTCTGTATATATGACTAAAAATAACTCTTTGATAGAGGAAGAAATTTAACCAGCTGCCGCTACACTATATCGACATTCAAAACTTGTGCTCGGAATATTGCATTATTTTTTATGACGATAGTTTTCTCCTACTTCAGTCCATAATTGCCAAAAATCAATGGCTTAATCAGACTTTTAAAACCAGTAAGATAAAAATAGGAAGCAACATAAGGCCATCCCCTTTGTTTTTCGTTTAGCGTCGAATGCGTTTCCTGATATTGGGTCGGTCGGTCGGATTGAAAAAAAAAACCGAAAAGACAAAAAAGTCTCAAGAAGTCTTGGAATAGGAGGCCCTGGTATCCCAGTATGACGTTAAAAGTTTACATTCACATATTTGGATTTAATTTAACAAAATGCACGATATACTGTAAAAAATGTTCCTGTTTTTGTTTCTGTTTTTCTCTATGCTTTTACTATGCTCATTTTTCAGATTAAAAGAATTATTTCAAGTGAAAAATGGCTTGACTACGTCGCCACTTTTCTTTTTTTTTTGAAAATGTCAAAAATTTGGGTCGGTCGGACGACGCTAAAGGGAGAAAAAGAAAGAGGATGGCCTAAGTGCGATGTACTTGTGAAGAGATTTCAATGATTTAAACGTCCTGTTTCCATAATTCAAACTTTTAAACAGTAAATTTATTTTTTTTGCGGCACTTAAACGCAGGAAATTATCACAACAGATCAGTCCTTAAAATGCGGAGTAGCGACTTATTATCACCTGAGACGGGAAATTGCGACAAAAGAAACCTTTGTTGAAGAATATATTAACAATCTGAAGATACCATCTTCAACTTGGAATCGGGATGACCTTTACTGCGCTTTTCACAAACATGCGAACTGTAAAGTTCAAAAGCCGCCTTCACAATTGCGTTTTTCGCTGCCGTCAATCACAATTACGATCACAAGCAACGAACCTTGAAACACAGAAACACTCAAAACGGATCGAAATCCACCAATGGCAAACCCAATACGTGACCTTTTGAACCCGTTGAAGTAAACAGAGTAAAGTTTTGTTTTCTAAGAAGTCCGCTAAGATGATTGACGGCAGCGAAAAACGTAATCGTCAGTTGGCTTTTGAATTTCATAATTCGCGTGTTTTTGAAAAGCGCAGTAATACAATATACTACATGCATGAATTAGGAACAAGCGAAAATCGTAACTCTCGACCCGTCATCTTAACTCCGTCTGCGAAACAGCGCCGAAATCCTTGTTCTGGACTTCCAGCTGTGTACTCAGATTTGAGGACGCGCCGCGATTGGCCAGTTAAAAAAGCCTTTGTTTTATGTGTCGTGATCGCCAATCAGGTTGAAGGGGAACTCGAAACGCACTTCTGGTAATTCGTTGAGTCCGTTGGGGGTCCAGAACAAGGATCTCTGGGCTGCTTCGCAGACGGTACTAATTAGAGTTTAGTTATCGTCTGCACGCAGGCTACCCGTCATCAGGCCCAAACTGACGGCGTGTAGGGCAAATCTTTAAGAGTTATCAAGTGTCGTAGTTGAAAACAAGACTTTAAATGTCCTTTGTATGATCTTGATATAACTTCGTCTTCCGGCAACATAGCGTATTATTATTTTTCCAGTACTTAGGTGAAAGTAATACTTGGAATAAAATTTTCATTGAGTTCTAGTGCATATTAAGTATTTGGTTGTTGTTACCTCCAAAGTTTTGCTTTTTCAGTCAAACGTGTTTCAGACAGTTTTCTTATTACACTGAATAGACCTGTTTTATCATAATTACTTCAAGTAAATTAAAATTATCGACCACTACTTTGATACAAACCGTAGTCTTTTAGTGCAATTTTTTTTTTCAAAAAAAAACAGAATCTCTCTGAATGTCACCAGTTGAGAAGAGAACAAAATCCTACCCTCTATAATGTCGAACATTATATCGGATAATATAACTATAGTCTAAATAATAAGTAATTTTTTCAAATACCCAGTACAATTACCGTGTCCAGCCTCAGTCCTATATACATGCCCCGCCCCCGCGACAAATTTCAGTTATTAGCGCGGCGCAGGTTGTACAATGTTTCTTAAGCTGATCTGAAAGCACTAAAGCCCTAAAGAAGTGGAGCAAGTAAACTATGACGAGATGCATGGGAAGCTTACAGGCGCTTTTAAAAGATAAAAGAAACAAGCGAACAAACAACAAGAACAGGAGCCGATTAAGTAAGCTTGCAAGAAGCAAAAAAAAAACAGAAACCTGCAGGCGCGTGCGCTGATGCTGACTGCTGCCAAATACAAAACTGCGGCGCGCGGTAATTACATGCAGAACTAACATCTGATCATTTGCCTGTCTATGCAATTTGGCTTGCCAAACTTGAGACGATCACTTGTATTTTTAGCCTCCGGAAGATATTTTTCCCGCATCCCAATTCCCTCTCTTAACCACGTGACGTTGTCTTTTCCCATCAATCCTTGCCTACGTGTTAAACTGGCAAGTATCGTGTTTTAGGTTTATTTCTTGAGCTTGTATCAAAAACACCTGATAACGACATTCAGGTAACTCAAGCTAGAACCATGTGGCAATAAATGTTTCCGGGTTTAACTTACTGCAATATTTTTCCTTGGTTTAGATGAATAACTCTATCAGGGTTGGATCTGGGGCGGGGGGGGATGGCCAAAGGAGCCCCTTTTGTCTGAAGCTGTGTTCAATTTTATTGTCTTCCTGGTAAAATCTGTCTTTTAGAGCTTATTTATTTTTGGACACAAGATTTCTTGAACCAATTAGTAAATGGAACATTTCAATATAGCTTGCTCGTTCCACGGCCCCTTCCATCTAAATCTTCTGCATCCGCCTCTCGAGTAGGACAACATTTGTCTTTGACAAGAAAGGAAAATTTTTCGCATCTTCACTCCGACTAAGGAAAACTTAATAGATGAGTAAGCAAGGCTAGTTATTTGGACCTGAATCGGAAGAGCTGCCGGTCTAATGACTATTTGACCTATTCTATTGACAACAATGATTTCAGAATTTTTATGGAAAGACAATCGAATTTCATTTTCAAACGGAATGACAGTAAATAAAAACGTCTAACTATAGAACCTGATCGAGCAATTTAGCTAACCAAACTTTTTGCTTATTTTGTTATTCTAGGTTAGTAGGAATGATTTCAGGTATTGAGAGCAACCGCATTAAGGAGTCAGAATCGCTCAAAGTACTTCGAGCTGTGCGTGTTTTACGACCGCTTAAAATAGTTTCTGGAATACCAAGTGAGTTTATCTATATACGTTCGTTTGAAACTTAAAAATACCATACTTACCAGACCTACTAGTTTGTGTGAGCGGCTGAGAACATATATCTTCTCTTCGGGGAGATTAGCCTGCGTTGCAGACCCTCTAAACATAGTAATGGTCTCATGAGACGATGTGTGGGCCGCCTGCAAGGCGGGTTACGAGTATGTGTACCAATAGTATTTCATACTTTTTTTTTCCAAAACAGAATAGAATCTAAACGCCAGACGTATAATAGACAACACCTTATAGGGCAACGACACTTTTTACTGACCCAGTAGTTCGCATTAGGGCCTAATATTAAGTAGGCATACAAACAAACGCACTAATACAAATCCAACATGACCGGTGAAAATTCCCGGGGGGGGAGGTTCCACCTATAATGGTCTAGACGGGGAGGCTTCGCTAGAAAGGGGTATCTTTTTGAGGCAGGGATTTCACTATTAAAAGTATTTGAAAGGGAGGGAAAATCTGTCATTTTAATTTGTAAAATGACCTAAAAGGGCTACTTTTTAAGAGTGTGAAAAAGTCGACGAGAAAACTAGTTTTGATTTATTCATATTTAAAAGAAAGTACAGGGATCCAACGTTCTAACCAACGTATGTGAAAGGGGTCAATGAAAGGTATATGAAAGGGGTTCCTTATCTGACAAAAATGGTATATTTAAAAGGGCAACGGGTTGAGCCACGGGACGGAGTCCCCCGGTATAAAACTTTGTTGAGTATTCACCACCCCCTCCCCGGGTAAAAGTTCTCAATTATATGAATGACGGCAAGCGTGACCCCTGAACCACTTGGCCATGCTGTCAAGCTCATCGCGCCTAGTTTTATCCAGGCTATTGGATTTAACTTTTTTATTAGACTAATAAAAACTGTGTTACAACGTTATCACGGTAATTTTTTTTCAATTACCCTTCTTTTTGGGGCTGACTTGGTCTCCTTTCTTAATCGAAGAATGGTTAATTTGTAAGGGCGGCCTTAAATTTATATATTAATAATGTAAACCCTTATTTTATTCTTTTATTTTTTTTTTCAGGTCTTCAAGTTGTTATGAAGTCAATAGCGAGGGCAATGATCCCTCTTCTTCAAATTTTATTTTTAATTTCGTTTGTTATCGTAATCTACGCTATAGTAGGATTGGAACTTTTAAGAGGAAAATTTCACTCAACGTGTTACAATTCAACTACGGGTAAGAAATTATGCATGTTGTTGTACTTGTTTAAAATGAGTGTGAATTGCTAAAATCCCCTGCAACACCAAAAAAAATTTCTCGTAGTTGAACCAGCTTTACCATGTTGAAAATCAATGGTTTTTAGATAGTTCATTAAGTAAGCATTGACTTGTGTTTCTAATTATATAAATTTGTAGCCCTTGGGTCTCATGAAAAAAACTTAGCTTTAAACTGTTTGAACGGTTATGAAGAAGGCAATTTCAACAGTGACTTCTTAGACGTAAGTGTTCAGTGTCAGGGCGTAAAGGAAATTTTGTCACCTTTTGTTTATAGCTTTTAGCGTTTTAAAGTTAGTTGTGGGAAAAGCGATAATGGGAACAATAGAATATTAGCAGTCAACTAACAACTTCACTAATGTGTAAAGTATTTTCAACTGACTTAATGCGATTGAGAAAGTCACAGCATGAATATAAACTAAGTACTGTTCTATTTGCGCTGTGAATAAGCTTTGGTCAAGCCACACCTGTTTGTAGCATAGTATAATGGTATAAAAACATCAACGGAAAAAAATAATCTCCCATATTTAAGAAAATGTTGCAAAGGTCAACAGCATGAAAGCTAAGCAAACGAGACTAAACATCATTCGACTAAAACTGAGTCACAATTGATCTGAAAATAGATACCCGCCTACGGTGATTTTTTTTTATTTTTGAAAACAATTTACATTCAGCGGTCCTTAGCATTCCAAACTTTTTGCCGACCAATTTCTAAATCTTTTAACAGACAGCCCTCGACCAATGAGCGAATTTCTACACTATTAGTTTGTTGTTGTCTATCAGGTCGGCCAAGAAATCGAGAGCTCTGGAATCAAACCGCGCTCAATCTGTTACTTTATCCTGTTCCTCAATCGTTTGCTAACGCAGGAATCATGATATATTCATGACAACTAACCTGTATGTCAATTGATAATGATACTATTACATTTTTGTTTTATTGCAGGTGAAATAGATACCATGTTTATTAGTCCACGCGTCTGCAGTAAGCCAGGACTTGCAGGTCGACCCTGCAGGCAGGACCTTAACTGCACTAGCAATACGTCTGTCTGGAGTGGACCAAATAAAGGAATCACAACATTTGATAATATTTTTCTGTCTATGCTGACAGTGTTTCAATGTATTACAATGGAAGGATGGACTGAAATTATGTATCATGTACGTAATCATCCAACGCACAGTACGTTAAATAATTTCTAAGCCCTAGACACATTTTTGTACAGGAGCGGATTCCTGGTTTGCTTTCCAGACCAGTTATTACAGGTAGTTGATGCCGCATTGCAAGTAAAGTTCACGTGAAGATATGCTTCACCACAGCTGAATTTGTTAGTGTTTATGATAATCCTAAATTTTCTTCTCTTGATATCTCAGCTCAACTTCATAGACTTACGTTCCGAAAATGTCTTAGGAACGTGGCAAAGGTTATTTCTTTCCTCTGTAAGGGCTAAAATGAAAGGAGATTTAAAAGTGTCAGTATTTTTTGGGTATCTACTGTCACGTGACTTATAGGCCCTTTGATCCTGAAATCACTTTAGCACAGCTTTTGTCCAAGCAGTAGCTCTGGTCCAAGAAATGACATTCATTTTGTATTTATCCTTCGTTGCAAATTTTTCTTCCTTTTCATTGGCAGAGAGCTCACCACGTGACCTGCAAATAACTCCCTACAAATAATGGTCTGCTCATGCGCAATGTCGTCAAACTTTGTTTGGCTGCAAATAATATTCTTCTCATTGTCCTTCTTGCGATCGCTCTTGCGTGAAAATGGCTCAGTGCTTCGCTTCCCGAAGATATTCATCAAAAAAACAAACTCGGTGATCGAATGATAAATCAAGTATTTGTTTCTTCTAGAGTTATGATGCCCGGGATTATCACAACCGCGTGGTCACTTCCATCGTCTACATATCATTAATAATTATTGGCTCATTTTTTATGCTCAATTTGGTTCTTGGAGTTTTAAGCGGGTAAGTCATCACTGCGGTTCATTTAATGTTAACCCCACCTAGTTATATTTCGTTATTTAATTACAGCTATAATTGTCTATACTTTTTTTGTGGAAAAAGCATCTCTTTTTCACTCTCTGCTATGTAATTTTACTATTTTATTCATTGCTTTTTTCCACAGTGAATTTGCCAAAGAAAGAGAAAGAGCTGAAAATCGTCGAGCATTCTTCAAGTTTCGAAGTCGAGAGAAGTTAGAACGCCAATTTACAGCATATTCTGATTGGATAGGAAGGGCAGGTAAGAAAAACGTGACGTCCACTTCAGCGCATGTCAATAAGCAAATCATTAACTGCATTAGATTTACTATACAATTTTCACAGTTTTAACGCGCACTCAGTTTCTATGTAAGTTTATCGTGGTATGTAAGCTGTGACCTTCAACTAGCTTGCCATTACGAATTTTCTGATGGGTATAAAGACAGCGAAGCCTGGGAGACAGAAGACAAGAGCGTGGAGTATAAGGAGTTTTTCCATTGTCAACTGTAACTCTCTTGTTCTATAGTTATCTTTGGTTAAGATATTAGTAACGATGTTGTGTCATTTTCAGAGGACATTCTGTTAAGGGAAGAAAGAGAAAGACATGGAGTTGGAGAAGGTATTTCTTTCTTACCTACTTACTTTCTATTTATGTCTTAAGCTTTACTTTAAAAGCACCCGCGCTTTTTAAAAATCCACTTTCGTTAGAGAAAGTTACAAATTGAAAAAAGATTTATTTATCTATTCCCTGTTCAATAATTTTCTTAAGCCTAGGCTAAACGTCGAACTTTTCATGAGACGAACCAAAATTAGTGAGTGAAGTTCATGAAAAGTTCGACCGGGCCTGGCTCAGTTAAGTTCGTCTGAATGAGTTTGGATCGTCTAACACATTCTATCCGTCTGCCTTAGAAGGATAGAACGTCTGAAGATCGATCTTCATCTGCCACGAACTACACTAATAAATTAAAAATATGTACGATAATGTATATTTAGCCTCGTTCGGGAGAAAATGTATTACTGAACACCCTCTGGTAGGCTAAAATTGCTTTTTGGTCTGCTTCAATTGATTGGTTCGACGTCTGCCCAACAGACGATCTTAACTTAGGTTTGGTCGACCCAAATTAGCGTTTGGTTCGTCTCATGAAAAGTTCTGCTTGTAAGGTGCAAAAAATTAAAGATGTGAAAAAAGAGAAAAGGGAAAAATTATACGGGGGTTTAAGCTTTTTCACCCGTCCCCTTCCCTTTTGACCATTCTCGTAAAAGGCATTCCGGAGCTAACCACGACGGTGACGAAAACGTCTCTTACAAAAGTCAATTCGCGCTATTTCAAACTTCATCTCTTTTTCTCCATCTCATTTGAAATGTTACGAGATTTTTCTGGACTTGAATTCTAAAGAGCTGTATTCGTTCTCTTAAGTTCAAGTCATCCATAAAACGTGAAATTAAGTAAAGTCTACGTCGCATAGTCGGGTATAAACGAAAACAAAGAAACGTGCAAAAAAGCGTGATGCATGTGCCAAGTTTTCTTTGGCTAATCTAAGCCGGCCTTGCTCTAATTTTTTGCAGTTCTCATTGATTTTGCCGTAGTGGTTGCTTAAGTTCCCTATTTTTTAAATAACAGATGAACTATACCGCTGATTAATGTTTTTTTCCTCATAGGAGGCCCACGTGATCCGCTAAAGAAGCGTAACAGTCTGTCAGACTCTATAATGCATTTGATAGAGGATCGCGGGGAAATGTTGAAACATCTTAGAAATAAGTCTGAAAGGTACAATGTATTTCTCAAAAAGTTTTCTTTGAAACTCTGGTCATTTTGAAAGGGAATTCATCTTTTTACTATTTTTTTACAAATCTGTGTTCTTTTTTTTCAGCTCAAGTGCATTTCGAAAAATCAAGAAAAAAGAAAAGTTACTTCGAATTCATGTACGTCAAATGGTTAAAAGTCAAGTTTTCTATTGGTCTGTTATAGTCTGTGTTTTCCTTAACACAGTTCTTATGTCGGTTGAGCATTATGGACAACCAAAATGGTTGGAAAAGTTTCAAGGTTGGTACTGTTCTTTACAGCAACTTTTAATTCGTTTCAAAGCTCTAGGAGTTAACATCTATTCAAGTCGAGGAGTTTTTCATCCGATATCCAGACACCGAAGAGCTGGTTGAAAAAGCGATCTGAGGTCTCTAGATATCGGATGGCCTACTTTTTTACACTCATTATAAAGTCATCGTATGACTGAATTTTGGACGGCTGTCATTGCGTACAAGTTTATGGAGAAATAAAAAATGCTAGCGTGCAAAATCTAAAACAGCGCTAGGAGAGGTGACGGTGGATGGCAAATACCCTCCGAGGTGAGGTTTTTATTTATACTACAAGGGAATTATCCACACATCTGGGTTATTTTTGTGCTTTTCGATCGCAGCTTAAGTTACCATGCATGGCTGTAAAGCTGCACTGGGTCACTGTTTAGTACCAAGAGAGGATCCTCCATTGCTAGTACTCGATGATGCATGTCAACATTCATATGCTCCTTAAGAAAAACCACCTCAATTTAAAATCCATTACTGTGATTCCTTAATTTTTTTATTATTATTATTATTTTACAGAAATTTCAGAGTACGTTTTCCTCAGTATATTTATAGCTGAAATGTTGTTAAAGATGTATGGTCTTGGCCCCAAGGTGTACTTTAAGTCGGCGTTTAACAGATTTGACTGCGCTGTAAGTACTTCAATCTATGTGTTGAACTTTAAGCTTGTGTCATCATTTTTATCAGGTAGACAATTTTTCGGTGCATTTTCATTCATTTTTGAGTTGTTGGTTTGTATGATTAGTCAAGCGAGGCAATTTACAGGCTTCCTTTTGTAAAACTCATATTTTTTAATATTAATTTTTATTTTCTGTCCTGATATCAGTCAACCAAGTATCAAGAGAAACCCCCAGATTATTTTCCTTATATGTGACAAGTAGTTTACGGTAGTAGGCTTTTTAACAGTGAGCTCAGTCGATTCAAAAGGGTAAAATTTGTAACTCGTAGCCGGCCAAAGGTGGGCACAATCAGGTCTGTTTCAAGTGATTTCTACCTGGGAGGGGTTCCTTATCTTATTTAATTTATATCTGTGACACGTTTGAGTTGAAGCTTTTTGGGGTGGGCCATTGAGCGTTATCACCACTGATGCCGCTATTCATTCGCCTACAAGATCCAGCTACAGTGTCCGTAATACAGACAGTCCAGATAGCCAATTCAATTCTCTTTCCAAGTTCCCTCGTCAGACTCTAATTATAATAACCACAATTTAAGCCAGGCGACCTTGTTTTTAGACCATTTTGCTCCTTAATTGAGAACACTTTTCATTTTTTTTGTCGGCAGGTTGTCCTTGGAGGCATTATTGAAATAGTTGTACAGTATTTTACAAACTATAGCTTTGGCATCAGTGTTCTTCGTAGTCTTCGTCTTCTAAGAGTTTTTAAATTCACAAGGTAAGATTGAATCAATTAGAGCACAATCTTGCGAGAAACCTGAACTAATATTGACAATTTGTAACATGGATTTTGGTTTTTTTTCTGTTGTCTATATTTCTAACTTTCATAACTAGGTTGAGTATGAAATGTATTTCGAATTTAGTGAGATTAACTTTTGTTGGCATTATTAGCTAATCGAAACAAACAATCTAAGTCATTTGTATATAAAAACACAAGACTATGTAGCAGTTTCACACCTGTTTACTCGAAAACGCATACAAGCACTAAAGATAATGGTCATTTTTAATAAAAATAAGCCAAAACTTCCATGCCTATCGATCTAATAACCTTGGTTTGTTTTTCGTTTCAGATTCTGGGCGTCATTACGTAACTTTGTGACGTCATTGTTAAACAGCATGCGCTCCATTTTAAGTCTCATATTCCTTCTTCTTCTCTTCATCTTCATTTTCGCTCTTCTTGGGATGCAGTTGTTTGGTGGAAAGTAAGTTTAAAGGATAGATATAAGATAAACACTCGATATCGCAGTCTCAGCTTCATTAACCAATTTAGGGAAAGTTCATTTAATATGACAAGGGGGGGGGGATGAAGATATTGAAACCCGAAGCTTGAAATTTTAGCAGCCCCCCTCGCTAGCGGTTCAATTTTTTAGGAGCCCCTCCTTGGTAGTCGAAAAAATTTCAGAGCCCCCCCCCCCCCCCCCCCCCACCTCCTCCTTCAATTTCTTTGCTCCCCTGAAAAAAGATCGCTAGACTGTATTAAATATATTTACCGTTATTGTCTTCAATGGTTTATACTATGACAAACTTGAGATACAGTTGTGATACAATTTTCTAAAGCATTTTTGGGATGAACAAGAGTGTAATAATTACTGAGACTACATTTGTTATATCTGTAAACCACGTGATATAGCTGAGTTGCACAGGTCATTAAATTGTTGAGTTGAAAACCATCCGATCTGTATGATGATGTCATGTGTTGGTTTTGAAGTATACAAATTTTCGGAGCCCCCCCTCCTAGCGCAACAATTTTTTCAGAGCCCCCCCTTCAGGTGTCTAAAAATTTTCGGAGCCCCCCCTCAATGTCTTCATCCCCCTCCCCCCCCCCCCCCCTTGTCATATTAAATGAACTTTCCCTTAGCCTGCCTTTTTTTATTATTTTCCTTCATGCTGTCAGGACACAAATTTCACGCTCAGATTAAACTCATGTGTGTCATAATAATTTGTATAAAAGTACAAGGAGAGGGTGGTAAAGAATCTTAGTTTAAGGGCAGTTTCCATTTATTTGAGGTTGTTAGAAGTCGAGACGGTCTGTATTATTAATTTTTATGCACATGTAGTCAGTATCCAAAAAACACCCCTGGGGTTGAGGGGTGGGTTAAGGAGTTGGAAAAGAGTCCCATTTCCCCTCCCCCTGTTCATCAAACCCCCAGCTTGCTGTGAGCACAGTAGTCAATTTCTCTAAGAAAAATGAATTGTTATATTTGCAGGTTTAGTGAGCGGCACGATGCTCCTCGTACCAATTTTGATAATTTCCTTAAAGCAATGTTGGCGGTTTTCCAGGTTCGTGCTTTTATATTTCAACCTCCATTTCCCCATAATATCCTTTCGACTTCTGAATAGATTACATCACCTTGTGCTTCAAATCTAGCGGGCTAGATATTGGCAGAGAAACTTTGCCTCACATTTGCTCTATCCTCCTCGTTGCTGTGTACAAAAAGATGGCGTGGCAGTGACGTTCTGCTTAACACTATTTTCCATTTGTTTCGTGCTACGGACCTTGTTGCAAGAGTTACTTGTAATAATCATTTGCATGACCGGGATGCGATAGTGTTTTTTTTTTTTTTCAATAATATCAAAGTAACTTTCTGACTTCTCGAAAATAGCAGAGTCTACGTGCACTCAAGAAAAATAATAACGCTGCACATTTTGGTACCAATGCTAAGCGTGATGGCGACTAGCAAAAAGCAATCAATGGTTTAGCGCAGCCACCAATAAACACAGTAAAGGGAGATATAAGCAAAAAATTGCACTTCCCCTCGCCGACTATCTTAAACATTATATTTTACTAGGGTGATGAACCGAAATCTTGCAAAGTTTAATATTATTTTTTTAAAATTACATTTTCAGATAATGACGGGAGAGGATTGGAATGCCGTGATGTATAATGGGATAGTTGCGTCAGGAGGACCTCATACGATTCAAGGGATTTTGTCGTCATTGTATTTCATCTCTCTAGTAATTCTTGGAAATTGTATCTTTGCAAAAGACGTAATATCATTTATAAATTTATAGTTTTCAATTTTTTTTGGAAAGTATATTCCGTTGAAACCAATCTTTGCAAACAAACTATGATGTAAAATTCTCCTTTAACAAATCTTGACATGGCTTGCCTTGGGATTTTCTAACATAATGACATTCATTTTGTCATCTCTTTCTTTTCTTTTAACTTTATAATATCCTAACTGACCAGTTGAAACCTAACTAAAGAAAGTTTAAATCTTTGACAAAATTTGATCCAGATACCCTACTAAACGTATTTTTAGCTATCGCAGTGGATAACTTAGCAAACGCTCAAGCAGTTACACAAGACGAAAAGGAAGAACAAAGAATGATAGAAGCAATAAAAAGAAAAAGAATGGAAAAAAGGTCTTCCCCTGGGTGGGCCAAAGTTCGACAGATTCCTGTAATCATGGCAATAAAGAACATTAATCAGAATAAAACCGACCATGATAATCCATTTCGAAACATGAAGCCCGCATTTTCCTCCGTGGACCACGTGTCACCAAGGTAATAACGGGATACCAAAATGGCTGCGGTTTTATTGTCTTGGGATTCTAGTATGGTGGACTTGACGTCATGTGAAAACGGTTCATAAAGATGAATTTGGACAATTGGTCCTGTTCTTGTCCTCCTTATCCAGCAATCGGCAGGAATTCCCTTACCAAACCGCAACGCAGCACTTCTATTTATTAAACTTACTTGTTTAACCAGTTTTGGGTCCAAAACGTTATTTTATAAGCACAAAATTCAAAATTTATCAATGAGGTAAGTTATTGCAAGCTTTAAACGACTTTACCATTTTATTGATTCTAATTTCAATATTCTGATATAATCTATATATTTCTATCATATTTTTGTTTAGGGGAGCGAGATGGAACAAGAAGTCGGCGCTGAGGGTGAGTGACGAAAAAGTTGTCAGACGACACATAACGTTTTCTTCAACATTACTGTAAAAAAAATTCCAAACTATCCGTTTCATCGCCATGAATTTTTTCCAAGGTTGGGTTTGAGAAAAACGAGAAGTGATAAGGGAAACAGTAAATATATTCTCAGTACTCGGAACACTCGCATGCAAAGCCAAATGAGTCTAAATACATAAGATATGGGAGAATCGGCCCGAGGGTTTGCGAGTCGGTGGACCTGGAGAGAATACGAGGTATGCCCAATCGCTGAGAGGAGTAGGGCGTGGAGAGCACTGCTCTCGAGGGTGGTGAGACCTAAACTTTACTAGAACTAGCTGAATAATCAAGCTCCAGGCTTCTCTGAAAACCGAGGAACAAGGTCTGTGGGCAGGACGTGTATTCCCCCGGGCCACGCTGAGAATTTTACGAAGTGCATTGATGCTAAGTTAGGCTTTTGTGGGTGTTTTCGCTAGTGAGAATAGGATTAATATTCTGAAGAGAAAATAAGGGAGGCTACATGTTGCTACCTTTGATCTAATCATTTACACGTATCTCCAATGTTAATTTTCTCTTGTTTGCCAATTGTCTCTCTACTTGACAGATTAAATTTTCTCAAGAAAGTAGTTCCGATCAGTCGACAAAGAATGGTAAAGTATCTAATGGCAATTTCCCGCTAAAATTTGATGGAGAGGAGGAAGACGAAGAGTCAGGTAAAGAACCACAATTAGGGAGCTCCGAAATTCTCCTTAGCTCATTTTGCCCCAAGTCTTTTCCCAAAGCGCATTATCTTTTGTGGTTAACAACAAGGCTTAGGAAAACGCGACTTAACAGTAGGCCCGATTACCAGCCGCTGTTCCGGAAATGATTCAGCGCTCTTCCCCAAACAGCCTCTTCTCGGGTAGGACTGAGGAGAGAGCGGCAGAAATGAGCCTACTGGACAGGGACCCGATCAGAAATTAACTCGTGAAGTCGTCACCTTGGGATGTTCTGAATGTTTTTGAAAAAAATAGTTAAAATGTCCTGTACTATGGGATTTTTCCTATTTGAGTCAGCTGAAAGTTGTCTACTCTTGATATCAGAGGTTTTTTGTGGCGAGCAGCAGGAACACTTCTTCGGCCGACCAAACCCTCGAGCGGGTCACTATGACCACACCTGACTGAAACCGGAAACCGGGCGGGAAAAGTGTCTGGCGCCCAGATTAAATAGCAGCTTATGGAAAAGTATAAACTTGTGGTGAAATTTTTCACAGTCTCGAATCCATGCAACCAAGCGCCAACCAACCAAGGGAGTGAAACTGGTTAACTGACAAATCTTACGAGCAAAAAAAGTTTGCTGAAGACATTGATAAATTTCTGATATGATGGTAGCTGTTGTGCGAGCGGGTCTTCACAACACCAGGGACAGACTTAGAGCGGAGGGCCGCCTAATTTCTAAATGCAAAACTCTGCAGCCGCGCGGCATAAACATTGACTTCAATTTTATTTGAGCGAACTCTTCCAGCGCGCGCTTCAAATGTTGCCACATTTGAATAAAATGACGAGGAACGTCTGGATTTTCAAACATTTTAGCGCTAAGAACACAAAGACAAATTTTAATTGTAATCAATTTATCAGCGCTACACAGTTTCTAACCATGTTTTGATCTTGATAAATTTCTATCTGGGTATTGTTTTTAAACAAGTTTTTATGTTCCCTTTAAACCACAGGACTCCCAAAAACCCTGCTTAGCTTACGTGAAGCTGGACGTATCATACGAAGACGTAACATTCAAAGGAACGTACCGATCATACGAAAGAGTTCTATGTTTATATTTGGACCTGATAATCCGTAAGTGAATTTTTACAAGGATCTGTAGGCATAAGTGCAAATTGAAAGGGGATATCAACTCACTGGGGTTTCTCCTTCTCACAGGATTCGTCAAGCATGCCATTGGGTGGTAAATCTTCGATACTTTGATGACTTCATCTTGGTGATCATTTTGATCAGTAGTGTATTGTTAGCTGTGGAGGATCCTGTTAATCCGCACTCGCCAAGAAATGAGGTATCTACTGAATAAGTACTTACTCTTAATCATCCTCTTCCCTCGTCTAATCTTTAAAAGGTAGGAGGGGGCGGTGACTTCCGTGTGAAAGGTAGGGATATGCTCGACGGAAAATGAAAATCAGAATCAAACCCCTGAAAGACACCACTTTGGGCGTGGTTCAAGATCATACTAATTACAGGTAACTTTTCCTGGAGCCAATCAGAGCTACAGTGATCTGAATTACTGCCCATCAAAATGAATTCAACAGATTATGACGGTGTTTGTTTGTTTGTTCTAAGCGAGATCTAAGAACGATGACCTTTTCGTCATGAAGGAAATGGTCACCAAAGGACCAAAATCTGAAATTTGCGTTTCTTAGCTAG